>JANRGW010042290.1:0-70016 GCA_024733675.1 Psilopsiagon aymara
GTGCGCGGCCGCCCCCCCAGTCTGTCACCGGAGTGCTTTGCAGCGCTTTTAGGCCTGAAGGTCTCTGCGGCCGCCGATGGGCCTGGCCGCCGGTGCGCCGCCCTCCTCGGCGAAGGGCCGCCGGTGGGGCCGGCCCTGGGTGGGTGGGTGGGTTGGTGGATGTCGGAGCGGTTTAATGCTCGTTCGCTCGGCAGAAGCGCGTGTTTGGTGTCCGGGGAGGCGCGAGAGGCCGCTGGGCTGGTGGTGGCCGTGTGGTGTTGCTGGGAAGGTCGGTGTCGCTGCCTGCTTCGCCCGTCGGAGTTTTGCCGTTGTTCTAGGGGGGTGCCTGGTTTTACGCCCCTTAACCCCCTTGTTATTGTGCAAGATGACTCCTGGTGAACTCATAGAATCACAGAGAGAGTTGGATTGAACGGGACCTTAAAACTCGCCCGGTTCCAACCCCCTGCCACGGGCAGACACCTTCAACGGGATCAGGTTGCTCCAAGCCCCGGCCAACCTGGCCGTGCTCTTTCTCTCACGTCCCTTTAACCACCTGTAACCAAATGCTAATAAGAAACGCGTATTTTAAGTTTTGTTGGTTTTAGTTGGAGTATCAGTTGAGCAGTGAAGAGGAAGGGAATTATTGAAGGAAAGGAAGGGGGCAGTTCTGAGCTGTTACTTCCTTTCTTCCCCGGCAGTCAGTATACCCAGCCCCGCTCTATTTGCTGTCCCTCAGCTGGTGTGATGGGTAGGCAGTAAGGACGGAATTGGTTCAAGATGCGGGACACAAAACCTATAGGAAAGCAAGACTTTCTAATGTAAAAAAGCCATGGAACAACTGGTTTTCTAAAATCTGAGTCCTGGAAGTGAAATTTGACCCTGTCAGGTGTTGTCTGTTCATTGTTTACTAAGAGGGCTGTGTTGTTGGTTCTGTTGTCGTGATTAAACGTTAGTATCTTATTTCTGAAGCTGAAGCATCTCTGGAGCCCGGGCACCACGTGTAACATCATCCGACCCTGTTGTGCAACTGCACCCAGTGCAGCCATCCTTTATAATGCCAAATAGCTCTGGGTAGATAGCGTGCGTCAGTTGTGGTGTAGTTGCTAAACTTGCTATTCTTAGTAAAACAAAAAATAACTTCTTTTAGGAATCAGAGGAAGCTGCAGCGTTACCTGGTGGGAGTCCGTGCATTTAAGCAAATATCCTTCAAAACCTTCACGCTAAAATGAGTTTGAGAGTAATTTGAAGTGTAAGGATGCACACAGTCTACTTCGATAGGAAGAATATGCTTGTTTGTATTTCAAGCAGTTTAGCTATTACTTCCTAATACTTTTGCTGAGGGTAGCAGTAAGCTTTACCCATCTTACCTGCATGCCAACTAGCTATAAACATGTAACTCTCTTGCATAAGTTTTCCTCCTGTTTATTTCTGTGTATGCAGTTAGCCAGCTTGATTCCTGAGGAAGGATGAGAATTCCCTAAGCTTGCCCTGTACAAGAACTGAACAAGTTAATGTGATAATTCAGGCTAGTAGTTCCTTCAACAGCAACCACGTTAAATGTTAAGTAGCTGACTCAAACGTCAGCAGAGAGGCTCCATAATGCCTCGTTCATATGGAATTAGTTGAGTCTTCTCTGTTTTCTTTGGTTGAAGAGTAATTCACAGTGGAAGAGTGTACCCTGTCAACAAGAAGTCTGTTGTAACTGACCCTGTGTAAATACCCCATTCGTGAATAACATGATTCAGTGTCCCCTGTATAATATTTTACTTATGGGTAGTTCAACACAAGCAGTTGGTTGAATGCTTCTTTTCTGGAACCTGTAACCTTCCAGAGAACTCCTTGGGAGTGCTTAATGGAAGTGTTGTTACTTTCTTAAATGAAAGATTAGCAATGAGTTTGGCTTGCCAAACTACAAGGCAGGAATGGCTCCACTATTTAAATTATGATGTACTGAAAGTCTCAAATGTGCTCTTCATTTTTAAGGGGCCTCCTGATTTGAGTCTGGAAGTGATGTGCTACAGACAGGAATAGTTGGCTATTTTGTTTTAGGATTAAAGCCCATTGACTATTTAGAAACTCCTTCTGCATCTTTTTTTACCTTCCTTTGGGTACAGAAGAGGGATGATGGGCCCTGCATGAGGTTTTAATGCTCGCCTTGGTTTTTGTGTAGTTCTGCAAAGCTGTCCTGGCATTGCAGTGATTATGAATGTGCCTAAGGGTGTATTGCCGCATAGCACTGTCACGGACTTACTTGGTTATAATAATTTGCTGCTGACAAAAGGCTTTCCTACAGGAGCATGTGCAGGCACATTGTCCTTTCTTCAGCTTGTTTTATAAGCTGTGCTTCAGTACTTCCATCTGAGTGAACATAAGGTTGGAAATCATTCTGTGTTCTGCATATTCAATAAAGTAAGTGGTAGTGAAGAGCTGCCAGGACCTTGTGTCCCGCCTGAAGGAGACATCACAACGTGTTCTCTCTTTTTGTTGGTAAAATATGCAGCGGTGAAAGATAAAAAACTCAGAACTGCAGGAAAAGGTTTACTGAGAGGTGCTTCCTCTGCAGACCTCAGCAGATTCTGTGGGAGAAGGAGTTTGATGATGGAGAAAATGCAGTTCTCCAAGACACCATAAATCCACAGCGGGAGGGGAGGACATGTCTCTGGAATTCTGAGTGTGGAAAATATGCATGCTCCCATTTTTCAGGGACACTTTGGCATACTGGTGCTTCCAAGCTTTAATTCTTGCCCCACTCAAGACTTCTCTTTTGAAGCTGCCAAAGTACAGGAGCGTGTATGTCTGCATGGGGTTTCTAAAAGGTTTGCAGTATGCAACATGCCCTGTTCATAGTATGATTTCATGTTTATAAAGTGAATGCCTTGCAATAATTTTTGAGTATCACAAGTTAGTGCCTTGTGCTAATATTGACTGTTTCTCTTCCTTTTCCCAGAGTCTATGAAAGTTGAGGTGCTCCAGGAGAATATTTCCTCTAGAAGTGAGAATGAAACAATGAGCAGATCCCAGAATTTGACAGACAGCTTGCAGGGTATAACCCCAACCAGAAAAGAAGCAAGCCCAACAAAGAAAGAGGAGCTCCCAACAACAGCTGGAATCAGTTCGGTGACTGCAGTAAAACCATCTACAACGAAAGGGGGTTCTCTGCCCCTCTCTCGTGCGGTGACTGCTAGTTCAGTATCTCAGATTGATGTTGATGCTTCTGAAGATACTAAAATTGAGGAAGAAGATCTTCTGACAGATTTGAAAGACACACTAAATAGTTCACCACCCATTGTAAAAGAAACTGTGGAGTCAGATGGAGATGATTATGATCCTTATGAAGTGACCTCGAATTCCAGATACAGCCCAGACCTTCTAGAGATGCCAGAAGACGATGACTCTGACACCATTAGTAACTACAATGAGGAAATCAAGAGCCTTGATGAGAAGATAAAAGATGTTTCCGTCACGGGGTTGGAAGAAGAAGAAGATGGCCATTTCTTTTTTCATCTGGTTGTAGTTGCCTTCCTAGTAGCTGTTGTTTATGTCACCTATCACAATAAGAGGAAGGTAGGTATTCTGTGAAAGGTTGAGAGAATCAGCTATAGTAGTTAAAATGGAGTTGCATTGCCTTTTACACTCTTAGTAAAAGGAACTTGGCTGTTGGGAGAATGATATCTTTGCTTATTCTTGGGATACTAATATGCAGATCATTACTGACAGTTTATCTGCACAATGAAAATTGACTTGAGTAAAACATTCTAGATTAAAAGTCAGTGATTGATGCCATCAGTAATCAGTTCAGTAATGGACTTCCGGCAGTGTACAACATGACTCCCATAAATGAGACCAGAGCCAAGTAAGGTGATTGATTAATTTTGTTTCTGCACAGGATTATAAACAGCAAATTAAGGGAGGTTTAATCCCAAATAGCGTGGGAATGTTCCTGTTACAACTGTGATAATCCTTATAATGAGTATTCCCTTCAAGGTGGTCTTTATATTGCACATACTCCGAGGGCTTAACTACAGACTTTTAGGAAATGTTTAACAGTCCAGCTTCACATGGAGAAGCTCAAAGTTAATTGTTTTCAGGTAGCCATTTCTTTAGAACAAAGCAATTTTCTGATGCATGCACAAATTCGCAATTAAATCGTAGGTTAATCTTTAGAAATGAAGGAAATTGAGGTTTTATTCATATAAAGAACACTGATTTGGTCAAGGATTTGGGGGGAGTCTGAAAAGAAAGCAGCTAAAAGCAACCCCAAACTTCTGCTTTGCAGTGCATTGGTGTATCTGGAATGTGCATTGCCAAGTCTGTATGGGGGGAAATGTTGAGCAGGGTGTTAACACTTGAAAATTCAACTCTGAGAGAAGGTTACATGTGTGATAAAATGTCTTGTCTTCGCTATGTAACAAGCTAACAAATGTCACCCTGTGGGGATAGTTTAATAGTGTGGCTATGCAGTAGTTGTGAAGCTGCACACATTACTGGAAGAGTTCTGGGTTGAATGACGTGCTTTTGCCAAACTCTAGCTGAGATTGTTGGTAGGTGACTTGACAAGGCAAGGACAGTGTGGAAGTGACTGTCAGTGCCATGTATAGCAGCAGTGACACGATTGCCAGGCTAGAACTGTGATGTCAATAGAACCATTACTGTGTTTATCAAACCCAAAATGTTTCTCCATAGCATTCTGTAAGTTGTCTGCTTTTTCTTCCAGATCTTCTTACTGGTCCAGAGCCGAAGATGGAGGGATGGGCTGTGCTCTAGGACAGTGGAATACCATCGTCTAGATCAGAATGTTAATGAAGCAATGCCTTCCCTCAAGATAACTAATGACTATGTCTTTTGAAAGCACTGTGATTTGAGTTTGCTGAACTTACCACTCTTTGCCTGCCTAGTCATGTAATGATATTCAGGTATTCTAAATATGCTGCTTGTACTGAGATGAGATGCACCCTCTTTGACCTGGATGTTTTTGAGATTAAATCTCATGGAAGATCAAGGGCATGATACGTTTGTTTGCTACTTTGGTCAGGTTTTATATCAACTATAAAGATACAGACTTTAGTACTTAGTGCTCTTTCCATTCACTAAGCATCATCCCTTCTGTCTGGAGCAGTCTTAATAGTGGTAATACAAAAAAATAAGCATAAAATATCTTAGGTCTAATAAATAAATGACTTTGGCATCACTAAATCAAATTAATGGTCTCTCTGCTAATCACTTATATGGCTCATAAATTCCCCTGTATTGCAAACTTAAAATATAATTACATTTTTCTATGCTTAAATCCTGATGCTGCAAGTCATCTTGGGTCTTTTTCTGGTTTCTGTTTTCTTGTTGCATAATATGATCCTATTTTAGGCAGAATTGCTGGCATGGCGATTTCATAACTTCTGTATGTGGTCATGCAGTAAAGAATTTCATTGTATGTAACTCATTTTAGTTCAGAAGTCACATATTTCCTTAAAATACTCAAGACCTTTGTGAAGGTATGCAGCTTCTCGACTGTCCAGTTCCTTCCTCTCGTGGTATTTATGGCTATTTCATTGTCTTTGTAATTAATGAATGGAAAGTAAGCCTTGTGGAATAATCTAACTAAAATATAGTCAACAGGCTTTTGATACATCAGAGCTTCCTGTTGATTTTTGAGACAGTTGGGGAACAGGTACATGGTTTGCTATATTATAAAAGGGCCTGAAAAATGGAAGAGTAATTGATGTTGTTATTCTGACCCAGGTAACAGGCAGCTGGAAGTGCTGGTGTGCGAGGCTGCGACAGCACACCGATTGTGGACAGGCGTTTATGCATTAGTGTCAATCACATTACTGGTGCAGTAGTTTGGGGTTTGGGTTTTTCTTTTTTACTTTGTCTTTTGTACTTCCATAATTTATGTTTTCCTGAGTTGTAAAATATAAAATCTTGGTTTTCTGTACATTCTGTTTGTGATTGAGTTTTCAAACGGAGAAATATGTAAATAGTGGTGGAGCGGGAGCCCATAATTAAGAACTTGGTATTCAAGTAATTCTGTAACATTATGAGGAAATCACCTTTCCAGCGGCTGGCATGAGGATGCTGAAGGCATGATACTGCTTACAAATGAAGTGCTAAAAGTTCTAAATGCTACTGTTAGATGCATTCTTTCCATAACCACAAGAAGTAAAGCACAAACAAAATAGCCCTCAACTCTTTTCCTGCAGTAATTTTTACCCTGTTTGGACTTGTATCACTTAATATTTTGAATAAGGTTTTTAAAATAAACGACAACAATAAGTTTGTGGTGTTTTATCTGAACTGCTTCACTGCTTCTATGCAGCACCTGATGATAAAGAGCTTATGTAAAAGATGGTTCCAAACCATCTTTTCCATTACTGATTAAATTCACTGTGTAGGGGTGCGTGGGGGTTTGTGTCTGTTAAGCGGTATGTAGGGCACATCGCAAGGCTGAAATGAAATCGTTGAAGCTATAGGAATCAGTAAGTTCTTTAACTTTTAAATAACTTGTAACCCGATTTGTGTAATTACTACTGCTTGTGGAAGACATTTGGAACTCTTGCTTGAACATACTTCCACTGAAGCTGTACACTGCTATGGTTGGGATCCAAAGGGGAAGGTTACTTTGCAAGCTCATTTAGGATGTTTAAATGTTGGAATTGGAGGAAGTGGCTCATGGTTTTGCACCCAGGAAATTCAGTAGCTTTCTCGTTAAATAACATTCATAAAGTGTGGTGATTTTGACAGTAGAGATTGGAATGTTCACACTTGGCATGTTTCCTTTCAGCTTGATAACACAGGCCATACAGAGAGCTCTGAATCGAGATATTGGAGTGCTCCACTGAACACAACTACAGTGGCACCCATGTTAAAAGTTTCATTTCAGATGTCATTTTCTCTTCCCCCCCATCCAGTGAATTAGACCATCAAGGCACATGTTGCATTTTCAGCCTGAGAATGCTGATCTGACTGTAACACCTAGAATGCTGCTAAAAAAAGAGAGGGAATTGGCATGGACCTGAATTAGTACAAATAAGGCATATTTGGTTGGTTTCTGGAGTTCATAGCCACGTTACCTTATTCCATCTTGGGTGTCTTCCAGGGCTCTTGAAGCACAGTTCAACTGGCTGAATCAAACCAACATAAATGTTTTTTCTCCCAAGCTTTCTGAATGAGTGATAATGTCCTCTTTAAGACTCTATGTTAATACGGTGATGGAAGCATCTTGCATTACCTTGCCCTCCCTCCCTCAAATTGTTTCTCCTTGTGGAAAGACTGTGTGTAGGGAAAGAAATCTATTAGCTTTCCAGTTTTTGAGCTGTTCCTTCCAACAATCCCACTCTTAAAACCCCATGACTGTTGCTTTAGGAGGAGTGCACACAGTTAATGGCAAGATAGCATTTTGTGAGCTTTTTAGGGGAAACTCCAAGGCCTGATGGAAATTCAATTAGTAAATAGTTTGGTTTTCATTTATCACATTTGCAAATGCTCTTATGTTCTGACAGTACTTGTCCCACAGATTTAATATTCATTAGGTGCACCTGACAGTGTTTAGGCCTAATGGACTGCAGTTCACTTTGGTTATAATGCAGAAGTTAATCTATTCTCTTCTGCTGTGTCCATTTAGCTGTCTTCTCTGAGGCTGCTCTTGCATTAGGTTACCTTAGAGGAGAAAAACGAATCTTGTGTTAAATAACTGATATTTGAGGTCATGAAACCGTGGCTTGCATGTGTACTGTCTTTAGCAGAGTGCAGCTTTGTCTTGTTCCAGGTACTTCACTCCAAGCACTTAAGGTGAGCAGTTACTCTCACCTGTTGCGCACAGCATCTTTAGCTCACAAATAACACAAATCTGTGTTAAATATTTATACAAACAGTTTTTAATAGGCTCTTTACTAATGGTACTAGGGGCAGCTTATCCAAATGGTTTTGAATTCACAGGGAATTCACATGGATTTGAAATCCTTGAAGTTCTTTAAACTGAGTTTCATTTGGGGAATTGTCTGAACAGATTCACTTCTAGGATGCTGATATATTTAAGAACTTAGAGCAAGATTCACCCCATCAGCTTGACAGTGATTGTAGCAAGTTCCCCCAAGAGGTAGGTTTGGTTGTACCAAAGCAGAAAGTCTGTGGAGACATCTAAGCAAATTAAGGTAATGATTTTTGTGGAATAGCTCTATTCATAAAACCTGTCCAGTGCAGATCCTGCTGCAGCACTCAGTGGTAATGCCAGCACAACCTAGAGGCTGCAGTACTGAGTAACGCTGGTCATTTATGTCCTCAAACAATGAAGGCTAAATAATTAGCCTGTTATCGACGACATCTCACCAGTCCCTGCATTTGTACTTGCTCACCTTCACTTGCAGCAAGGTAATACTGGAAACAAAGGTAAGAGATGGTGAATTATCACTCCACCTTAGCTAATGGCTGCGCTGGGTTGTATCACCCCAGTCATCTTGGTACTGCAGAGAAGGGACTGCCCCTTGTAAAACCGAAGATTTTAAGTAGACACAGTGGCTTCAGCTTGTTTTCCTTTATTCAAGGATACTTTTTCATTCCCAATAGCCCTTGCATCAGTGCCTGTGCAGGGGCAGCGAATTGACACGCGGTTTCCTGTCAATAGAGAGGAAAAGGTTTCTCATGCTCCGGTTTTATGCAGGCTCCAGGAGAGCAGGGCGTATGTCATTCCATGTGCAATAAAAGAGCCATTTGCTGCTGAGGTAATGGGGATTGAGCTACTGGCTTTTAATTTCTTTAATTGGATTTGCTTGTGGAAAATTGAAAGCAGGCAATCAAAAATTCATCAAGAGCTGAGATCAAATAGAGGCAAAAGCAAGCAGATTGGTACCGTAGCTTAGCAAAAGGGAGCATCTGCATGCGTTTCTTTGCTGAAGAAAGGCAACTTTCTCACATTATGGTGAGTTATGACTTCCATCAATATTCTGATAAAAGGAATAAAACATTCCTGAAGAGCTTTCTGATTAAACTTCCCTGGATGAAAGTTGAAGCTTTATTTATATAGGTCCTTGCCAGTGCTTGGGCTTTCTGCAATGGGCGCAGGCTGAGCGAAGAGGGTGATTTAACCAAATGAAACATTTCACTTTTACTAGCCAGGACATCAGGTGTTTTAAACTATTTATAGTTTCATTTTCATTTAGCACCAGTGCATATTACTCTGTGAAGTCAACTGTCCTTGGCTGCTGCTCTGCTGTGCACAGGATGAGCAGAGGAAGGTTTATCTGAGCAGGGTGGTTTGGGTTATGGGGAATTAACCTGCAATGGGGAGATGAAAAATGAGACCTCTCTTAAATACATTTAAATGCTACAAAAATAACACAGATGACTTAATATTAGCAGAAGGGGGATGTTCTTACAGCTTCAACCCAACCTTTGGGCACTCTTTGCTGTTTCCAAACAGCAGCTGCAGGCCAAGGGGGACAGAACATCGGTGCAGATTTAGGAACGTTGATGATCCAGGTGGGTGAGATGTTGTTTGCTTTTATTGTCCATGGAAGGCTGCTGTGGTGGGCAGTGTGAGATCTGCCCCAGCTGGTGCTTGTTTGGGCCTTAATTTTCTGCCTTCATTGGAGGCAGCTGAGAGGGAAGGAGTTACTGCAGGAGTGAGGAAGGAGAGGGTTGGTTGGAAGTCCTGTGGGTGTCACCAGGCATGGGGTTGTGTTACTGGGAGTCCCTAAGGTGTGGAGAGCAGGCTCTGCCTTCCTCTTGCACTGCACTCCCTGCCTCTCACGGGTGAGTTCTGAACCAGTAAAACAGTTCCTCTTTCTCCTCAATCTTCCATGCTTGATTTTTCAGTCATTTTAGGGCACTGAGCTGGTTTACCACGCTGCCAATCCAGTGCTGGGGGTGCCTTAAGGCAAACACTTGGGTTGCATAGGGCAGAGATGGGGATGTCCCCATTCCGTAGCAGTAAGCTCTTAAATCTAGGGTTTTGTAAAGCCTTTCTAAGCTCACTCATAAACCCCAAATGAGAGTGTTTTACGCTGTAGAGTCTGGGTGAATGGTTGCTGCAGTATCAGTGTGCTGGTTTTGTTGCTGAGGGGCTGTGCCAGCCTGAGGATTTGAGGCTTCTTTGCTTTGGGTTGGTTTTTTGTGGTACTTGGAGGGTAAATCTCGGGGTGGATTCACTGGGGAGGCAAAGGTGATGGTGTCTGCATGGTCCTCTAACAGCACGGTGCCTGCTCAGCCACGCAGCTCCTCTCTCCTGCCCTAAATCCAAACTGAAGCTGCATTTTGTCCTCCTGCAAGGCTGAGTAGCTTTATGGGAGTGCTAAATCCTTGTGTAAGGCTGATAAAGCAGTAATCTTCAAGGCCGTATATCCCAGCCACCACAAAGCAGCAGAACTAATAGCATCCTTCTCACACCTTTTCTTTTACAAACAAGTGGCCTTTAAAGAAGAGTTCCTATAGTTGCTTCTGTTAAACTTTTCTGATACAGGGCATATGAGTGTAATAAGAAATGGTTAATATCAGAGCTCTCGGCTTCGCTGTTTCCAGTATATCTAACTAGAAAGAGAAGAATGCTTTATTTTCTGTAATTGGTCCTTAAATCACCATCAGAATCACTTAGCTGCCTCCTTAAGCTTACTTTTAATTACAAGGTCTGTTGCCTTGTTATTAACACTGAAAAGCACCAATCTTGGCAATTTCCTCTCTTTGTTAAAATGCAGATCCAAAGGTCAGGTTCTCCTTATGGGGGGGCATTCACTGAGGCTTTATTAAAGATGAAGTGAAGCCAGATTTCATCACCCTGTGCTAGTCTGTAAATGCCGTTGAAAGGGATGTGATTAAGCTTTAAGGAAGCTGCTGGGGTTAAGGCCTGAAGTTCAGGTTTGCAGATGTACCAACGATGCTGAAGTAGTTCAGAATCGCATTGGATGAGGTGGGATAGTGTTGCATTGTTGATTGCAGAGCTGATGCTCCCTGTCAGCTACCTCTGCAAGGCGATGGAATTATGTTGTATTTGTTAGCACCTTCCTGCCTTCCATCTGCCACTGCCTTATGACTGATGGTGACTTGTGATGATTGATGGAAGTCCTTCTTGTCCCTGTCTTTATTTGCTGTCTGTCAGAGAGGGAAAGCATTGTGCTCAACGTGTAACTGTTTCCCCCATGCAAGTTGGGGGCAGTGAATAAACTTTTCAGAAGTACCTATGTGCATAAGTTTTGCATTACAACAACCGGTGAGGGCTCACTTTAGGATCTATCTTTTAAGGTTAACTCATGCTCATTGTTAATAGTTCTGTCAAGCTTCCAAGGGAAGTTGTAGCTGGTGACTGGTGTTGAGCTGCAGCCACTGGGGTGAGGAAGAGCTGATCGTCCTTTCTAAAGGTGCGAAGGGTTTTCATGGTCTCAACCTTGTTCTTTCAGTATCATTCACCAATGGGATGCCCTCTGCTACTGTGAGAACAAGAGGGTCCTGTTGCAATCCATGGCACCTGCCCTGAGTGCTGCCTGCTCCCAGCCTGGGCCTCTGGTGGGTGAGCAGATAAAGCCCTAATTGAGAGCTGTGTTACAAAAGGAATTGAGTGGGGAGGCGCAGGAAGGTGTTTGAACTGGCAGGCAAGCTTACCTTGCTGGTGCTGCGCAGCCCCCATTGCTGAGGACAGGGGCTCTCTGTTTCCCTAAGGAATATCCAGGGTGATCATCGGTTTAGGTATTAAGCAAATTCCTTTTCCCTGCTGTTCCTTTCGGAGAAGCAGCCAGCAGGTGGGAGTGTGGCTGCACCGTGGAAAGCAGCACCCCGGCCAGAGAAGAGCCGAAGTGAGCTCAGAAAGGGGCGCTGGGATCCCTCTGGACCAATGCTGGCACAGTGCGATAGTTGCAACGATCCCAATTCCAGGTGCTTGTGTGTGGAATGAGGAGGACTAGGGATGCTCTGTGGTGTGTGTCTGCTTGCACCCCCGGGTGCTGGATGTGCCCCCATGCCACGGTGATGGCCTGAGGATGGAGCCCTTCTGCGCAGGGAGGTGAGCGCTGATATTGAGGACAAGCTGAACTGGGGCAATGGAGGTTTGAAGGGATTTACTTATTCTTTCAGTCAAAACCCCTCAAGACATGGAGTTTTTCTTCCTTTGAGTGTGTTTGCTCAGTGATCTTTTGGGTCTTTCCCAACCGAAATGTTTCTGTGTTCTAACACTGCATCCCCAGACCTTTATTCCTTCTCGTCCTGTAAAATGTGGGTCTCTTACCTCATGAGCTCTTAGATCTTCATCCAGCTGAGCTGTAATAATATGTTTATATGAATAAAACCAGTCTTCACCCTTGTGGGGCTCAGCAAAGAGACCTCCAGCTTTGAAATCACAGCGATCTCCAACCCTGGGGAAAACAGATCTGTTTCCTCAACCCAACATCCATTCCTATTATTGAACAATAGGAAAACCCTGGTAAACAAGGACACCCATCTCCTAAATGTTACTGCATCGCAACAAGGATAAATACATCGAAACAAATGTTGCTAATTATGGGGTTATAATGTGATGAATTTTACCTGACAGCATCTAACCTTTTCCAGAGCAATACACAAATGATGGCTACGTGCTCGAGTAAATGCACGTATAGAAATACATCACCAGAGCACTAGTTAACAGGTTAATTGCATGCACACTGCTAATACTGTCTCTTTGTTGAACCTGGGAGCTGAAAAGTGGTTATTTTATGCCTGTAAATAGTTTGTTTGCCTAATTACTTGGTTTAGCCACTTTTTCCAATGGCACGTGTGTGCAGCCAGTGTATGGGAATTGCTGGTGCCTGTGGAGCTGCAGTGCTGGGTAAGAACGTGTCTTGGAAGAGGTGGGAGAAAGGGAAGAACGCTGCTGTGTTTCTTTTCTCAACATGAGGGTGATTGATTTCCTAACGGAGGTTAATCAGAACTATTAAAGGAAAAGGGAAAATACCATCAGAGCACCCACCACACTTCCTGGTTGAATTCCCACTTGATTTTTCTGTAACGTGTCAGTCCTAGAATATAAAGCAGGATCCAGAGGTGGGAATAGCAGCAGCGGATGGGGATTCTCGTTAAAAATATGGCAGTGACCCTTTGGGATGGTTGGAGATGGCACTGTGTAAGAAGTGGTGGTTCAGCAGCATCACAAGAGTGGTACTGGATGATGACTTGTGATTATTCTGGTGCTTGTCTTAAACGTTTGAATCTGTTCTGCATAAGATGAGAAGTTCTGGACTGAACTTAATGAATTGAATTAATTTATATCATGAATTTAATGAAAGTGCTGGAGCTCTGTTTCTTTTCCCTGGTTTTCATCCAGCGATGGATGCAGGAGTCGTGTGGTGCTTCTTCCTCTTGGGAAGGTTGGTGATGTTTTAGGTAGTCCTGCAAGGAGCAGGGAGTTGGACTTTGATCCCTGTGGGTCCCTTCCAGCTTGAGACACTCTGTGACTCTAAGGCTGCCTGAAGCTCCCCAGGTCCTGATACTAATAGTGGCAATGAGGAAGAGTCCTTCCAAAGCTCCCTGATGGTCTGGATGTGGGGCTAATGACTAACCTGAGACAGATTAGTGCGGGATAAGAGTGTGAGTGATGCTTGCAGGAAGGGTTTAGCACTGTGAACACAGCAAGGCTGGACGAGTCTACATATTTCTGTCCCGTTTCTTGTTGCTCTGAGTGTTGTTAAATTCTATCTCTACACTGAATTGCAGACAGATGCTTGGGTAATTGAGAGCTGAGGCTTTAGAGATGATGGTGCAGGCTCTGATGCTGTTACTCAAGCTGGATTATACCTTACTTTGTAAGCAATCTCACCAGCTTTGGTACAATAAACCAAACAATATTGAAGGAAGGGGGGGGAAGCCTAAATTAAACTGAGCACTGTAAATGAAACCTGTTCTTATTGAAATGCCTCTGACAGCTTGTGCTGGAGTTGCAGGAAGGACAAAGTGAGCTTTTAACAGGCTTTGGTGCTTCTTGCCAGATGGTCTCATTCTTGTTTGGGTTTCAGAGCTCTTCCCCCCTCTCTCTGCATCGCTTTTGAGATTAATGTCAGTGGTTTCTGCAGGAGGCTCCACTGAGAGTGAGGAGCAAAGGGGAAACGTGGTCTATGTGAGGGGGGAGAAGAAAATGCAGTAACTGGGGGTGGTTTGGCTGCTTGGCCCTGCTTTGAGAGCAGAGGGATGTGGTTTCCTCCTGTCTCTCCAGGGCGCATGGCTGCAGCTTTGCTGACACCTCACCAAGAGCAGGGATGCTCCATTCTCCTTCTTCCAAGGAGGAAGAAGATTCCCTTACTCTAAAAGGAAACAACCCCTTTCTCTTGTGCCATGGCTTAAAGTGTCCTTTTGGCTTAGGGAAGGGGTTGTCTGCCTTCCCCTTCACATCAGGGGAGGTGGATGTCTCCACACTGAGGGCAGGAGATGGGCGCGTAGCTCATGCATAAGCATTCAACAAGCAGCTGGCTTTGGGAGTGCTTATGCTGTACCAGCAAAGCTCCCAGACTGATATCACCCTCCTAAACCTGGCTTTACTCTCGCCTAGAGCCAGGATTACACAGCTCAACCCACTTCATCACGCTGAGCCTTAGTTTGCTGTTAGGAACCCAGCAGTGATGGAGGCATTCAGACAGAGCAGTTTTCCTATTCCAGGACAAGATTATCTTGAACTATTTACTGTAGAGGTGACGCTGGAACCAGCAAGTTCAGGACAAACCACCTGGCTGATGTGTTGCCTTTCAAATCACCCTTTGCTCTTGAGATACTTAAAAGCTTTTCCAATCATATTCTCCCATTTCTAGGGCTATAATTTGCCTGTTTCATTTCCGGGCTGTTAAAGGCTGTCTTTTTGCTTTGGGGTGACAGTATTTGAATGTCACAATTTCTTCCATTGTGAGAGTGGATCATTTACAGGTTTTTATGCAGTCATTTACCATTTACTGTAATAGAGGTCCTCCATACAAAACTGTTGTATGGAATGTCTCACCCATCACCATCAAACCTCTTAAAATAAAGCGAAAGGCAAGCCCTCAGCTGTTTTCCTTTCCTGACCATACATAAAAGCGTGTTGCTTCCAGCAGAGTTTTAACACTAAAAGTGCAGGAACCACCAGTTTTCAAAGTTACTGTAGTTGCTATAATCACTCAGTTGCATGTGGAATACCGAGGACATGAGGACCTTTACCTCACTGATAATACCAAAGAGGTTTTTGAGCCTTTAACACTGCAAAGTGGCCCAAAGAGTGGGGATCATAGCGTTTGGCTTTAGGCAATCCCAGCTGAAGTGTGTTTAAGTTGCAGTCTAATGCCAGGTCCTCCTCTTCTGCAGCACTGCACCGCAGGGATGGTTTCAGGCTCCATGTGCTGAGTGTTATTGCCGCAGAGCTCAGGATGTCAGGAACATGTGGCATTTGAAAGGTGCTAAATCATTGAGTTGATGCCCTTTTCCTTTCCAGTTACAGCTTCCTTTATTTTGCCACATTTTGAACATTTGACTTTCCCTTTTCCAGGCAGATGAACACTTAATAAATGAAGATAGGAGAATTGTGGAAATTCAAGAGAAAGATGGGATTTGTGGTGATAAATTATGCAGTGGCCCTGTCAGTGATGTGTGTGTTCATTAACAGCCTGATGTGACACGTATTTCATTAGATGCCAATCCTTGTCTGTGCAACTGATACACATCCTCACGGAGCAGTGGGATGTTAACCTTATACATCACATAGCGCAGGCGGTTTGAGAGCTGGGATCACAGCCTGATCCTGGCAGTGTTGCTGCCTTCAGGGGTTATTCCCAACTTCTGTGCCTGATTTGTGGCCATCTGGGCCTGGGTGTGCTGTTATGTGCTGAGATCTGCTTACAATAACACAGCAATGAGGTTGGAAGATGCCAACAGTCTGTCTGTAACCTTCTCCAGCATATCCCCACCTGCATCCTGTGACTAAAATATGTCAATACTTCTTTCTATGTGGAACAGCTGAAACTTTACCAAGGCTCAACTGTCATGCAAATGGGTTTCGTTTTGCAAATGTAAAGCCTTTTTTCTTTAATTTCTTCCAGAAACGCAGCTTTTTTTATCCTTTCTGCCCCCCCTTTTCCTGTGCTTCACTTTCCAAGGAGCCTATTGTTCAAAGTTCAGCCCAAGGACTCACAAAGCTTTGGGAGATGCTGGGTTATGGCTGACCTGGAGGTTTCAGAGCAGATGAAATGCTCTGCAGCAGAATTGGGCGCAACACCTGACTTATTCTGTATTACAGATTAGGTCTGTGTGCTCCGGTCCACACAGGTGGCTGCTTTGGCTATAACACTGCCTGAATCAGAGGCAGGGAACCGCTACGAGTGATGAATACATTTACTATCGAACAACAGCAATGGATGTATAGAATGTGCATGCAATAGAAACATGGACACCTTCCAACTGCTGTTGGCAAAACGCTTGATTTGGTTGAGGTTCATCACACCAAATCATCTTTGCTAGAGGTGGGCTCTCAAATACAAACACAAAGGGATTTGTGAAGATGCAGAGGAATTCGCTCCTCAGGAGCAGCAGTCCCAGCAGTGGGGCTAAACTTGTGATGAAGTGCTTGTCCTCTATTTCAACTGCAAAGTGCCAATGTGCATTCCCTGGCAGTACTGTGATTTCCTGCTGTCCTAAAGCCTAAACCCACCTCAGAGCTGAATGTGCTTTCACACTATAAAACCCTCAAAAGTTAAGCTGACGCATCACAGTGCATCGATGTGATGCATCTCGGGGGGTCACAAAGCTATCCAGTCTGTGCACAGTATTGCAGCACTTCACTCTCCCTGCCTTTGATTATGATCTTTGCATGGCAATTTGTATTTTGAGGTGGTTGCAGCATGTGATTTATACCCAGGCAGCTTGATCTTAGAAGGAAATTAACACTTCCATGGCAGCGGTGTTTACAAGGAATAGCACATCCCTCCTCTAGCAGATCAGCCTCGCTGTAACTAATTAACACAGCATGCTTAATTGCCTTGTGCAGTGGAGGGTAGAGTTCCATTTACCCCCATTTAGGGTGGGGGGAGGCTGTGAGCCCCCTCTGTGCAGAGGGAGAGCAGCTCCATGGCCTGGCAGCATCACCCTGGGACTGCGCTGGACCCTTTGGTGGTGGCAGATCTGCAGCAGGGAGTCTGGCACCTGTAATTATCTCCATTAAGAGCATGCCCAGGGCTCAGCTTGCAGAGTGTTTAATTAGCTGAAAGCCTGATACCTGTCAATCATGTGTTGCATCAGATGGGGGGTTTAAAGGGCAGAGTTACTCCTGGAGCCTTATTATTAAAGGAAATTACTAGTGCAGTTGGCTTGGATCTCACAAAGAAACAAGATTATAGATGGGTGATGTTACCATGGAAAGCCAAACACTTTAATCACACCCCAGCATGTAGTAATAGAGCTTTGAAAGCAATGCTACCAGAAAACTTAACAAAACCCAGGTGTTGGACAGGTACTTGGATAGTAGTGAGAACTAAAGGAGATGTTCAAATGGCTGAATTCACCCCAGGGCTTTGCAGCAGCAGCACCGTGTCCTCATGTCTGTCTTGCATGTGTTTGGCTTGTGTGCAAATGGTTGCACAGATTCACAGGGCAATAAAGAATTAAATCCTGGGAGGGAAAAACCCAACCAAGCTGTCAGATTTCCATAAGTTAGGAAGCTCAGGGCCCTGCAGGGGCTGCTGCATTGGCTGCTGCTTCCATGAAGAGCAGGACTTGAGTGTGTTCTCACACTGACCTAAATCCAGGCTAGACAAGACTTGCAGTGTGATGGAAACCGTGAGCGCATCTTCTACGCACTTGCTCATGGCCGGGGATTGGGAGATATTGGTGGCAGTGCTCAGCCATGGGCATGTCAGAAGTTCTGGCTCCTCTTTGGGGCAAGAAGCCAGGCCAGTGAGGTACCAGCCAAAAGGATGGGCTTGAAATTGTCTCTTATTCTAGTGAAAAATGTCTAATATCCATGATCTGAATAGTCACAACACATCAATAACCTGCAGTCCCCAATCTGTTTAGAGCAAAACAGTGCTCAAGTGTTCTCAAGTGCTCAAGCATCTGATGAGGCCAGGAGAAGTTGGCTTTTACTGTCCTCTGTAGCTCGAGGCTGAGTAAAGAAGAAATCACATCAGTTGGGGTTTCCTCATGTTGTGGCAAGACAATGGGAATGACTCACTTGGACGTTGTCCTGTAGCCACTGAGAACCAAATGTAAATGATACCCTTAAAAAGTGAAGCCAATAAAAAGCAGGGAGATTTAAATAAGAAAGTGGCCATGTCAGTTGGATTTAAAGGCAGCTGGAGGTTGTGGGGTGCCAATGAGATTAGGAAAGCCAAAGTGAAAGCCCTGGGACATAACAGAGCTGATTTGTTTGGGGTACATAGATGAAACCATAATAATGATGATGATAAGTTCTATTATGCTATGCTCTTCCTTTCATCTCATAGCATTAATAAGATCATAATGAAATGCTGGCAAATTTTGGTCTCAGTCATGAAACTTGAAGGGCATGCGGTGGTCTTCTCCTCCTGAATGTCATAGCACAATGCCTCTCAGTGCTGCAGACTGATAATAGTTTCTTCTCATGCAATGAAGTTATGAATATTTTGATGCATGTTCTCTTAGGCAGGATTTAGTGCCTGAACTGTGATCAGTGTCAGTAATGAGATAATACCTTTCTTTCCCCTTCTCCTGTCCGTGCATAAAGAACAGGTATTATCAAATACAGCAAAGGGCTGAGTTTGATGTGAGCCAGGAGGACTTTTTGATTGCATTCCTTTGAGGGAAGCCTGATGCTCAGACCTGTCTCTGGATGTGTGCTGATGTCTTATGGATATGTGCTGGTAATTTCCCTAATGAAAAAAAGGTAACCTGTTACCTGGGGAAGCCTTTCTTGGTCCATGTGAATTGGGTTTGTGTGCTTCCTGAGCTCCAGTTTTTGATCCTCAGGACCACATACTGGTTTGCTTTGGAAAGCTGTGCTGCTGCAGGCAGGGGTGATGGTTGCTGGTTACCTCCATCTGCTTCAGGAGAGGCTTTGTTAGACACCAGGGTCTAATAGGAGCTCCTGCCTTGCTGGTACCAACAATGTTTTCATCAGATGCTCTTGCAGCCTTGCTCTGTCACGCTGCCCATATTGAGCGGTGCTGTAGGAATTCCAGCTGTGCAAGCTGATGCTCTTACACCTGCTAAAAGTTCCTATGTTCATAACATGTTGGCTTCAGAAGTAACTTACACACTTCTCCTGCTGCTTTTCCCTTCCTTTATTTCCTTTCTAACTTTCTGTACCTTTTTTATCCCTTTTCCCCCCTTCTCATCACTCTCTGAGTTACTGCAGTGTGGATTTACTGTTAGACAACGTATGGGATCTTCCCAGGTAAAGGCCTCTGTCGCCTCTCCTCCTTCCCTTTACAGCCAGTTTGTTGGTTTAACCAAAAGGGCCAGAAATGGCATCGCATTGTGCTGCGTGAGCACTTAGCAGCTAATCAGTGGTACTGATTTGTTACTCATTGGTTGGTAGGTAAATGAAGGAGGTAAGTTTTCTTTTTGACCCCTGAAGAGCATAAATAATATCTTGTTACTTAATTAGACGCAGGTACAGTTCTAATGATGTGTTGTGCCTCGGGCACGGCAGAGGAACAGAAAACGCATGACTGGGGAATAAGGAAGCCAAAAGCTGGAGCTTGGCTAAGGCAGAGCTTGTCCTTCTTGGACGGAGCCTTTTGGTTTTAATTATCTACGCAAAGTTATCTCAAGAAGATCTTATTTTTGGCTAATTAGTTAATCCCTGTCTGGTGCTAACGGAAAGCTGTGTTTCAGGGAAGTTTGTTGTTGCACAGCTGAGGAGGAAGGCAATTAGTAGTAACACAGCTAAAGCTGAGTCTCCAAACTTCCACAAAATGTTTAACGAGACAACTGGGATCCATACGGTTGGGAGCCAAATGTGTTGCAAGCTGCTGACTGTTATTAAAGTGCAAGCATGTGGTTTGGAAACTCTCCCCCTGATCTGCCCAATTCCTTCCTGTGCCTGTTGGCTGGGAAGCTCCTCTTGGGGCAGCGGATGCTGGAAGCGGGGTGCTGTGAGCAGAGCTCCCCATCCAGATGTTCCATAGAGCCACTGAGCATGTTCTCTCACTGCCAGACCTCCAGCAAGGGGCACAGCTTTGTTGTAAGCACTGGATTGCAACATCAATAATTGATTCTTTTCAATTCCTGCTGAGATCTTGGCAATCAAATTCCTGCAGCCGGGGGAATCTCAGCAGTGAGGTGGAAGAACTTTTGCCTTGGCAGCTTGTGTTTTCTGAAGATGTATATTTAGTTGATATGGCTGCTATGGCACTTGGAAGAAGCATTAGCAAATAAGCACCCTATCTGCTGCTTTAGTCAGGAGCCTCATGAAACCCTGTAATTCCAGTCTGGCATGAATCAAAAGAAACACGTCCCATGTAGGTGTTTCTACAGCCATCATTCATTTGGGTGAGCCCCAAACACGCATTTGGAGGGGTGTTTCTCTGCGGACCAGCTACCTGCCTGTGTGCAGGCTTTGGGCTGAGAGAGCTGGGTTAGGCAGTGCTGTTGGACGCCACTAGCCTGAAATGGGCTTTGGGTGCAGCTTCTTCAAACTGGAGCTGCTTCTGGTGCTGAAGGGAAGCTATTGCCCAAAGAGCGTGTGATGGAGGGGAGAGCTGGGTCTCCTTCTGCTTGTGGTGGGATGTCCATTAACTCCTGTCCATCGGTATCATAGCAGACAGGAACCTGGACTGTTATGGGCTATCAGATGGTGTCTTGGAGGGAGCCCACCTCTTCTTCCCCTTGATGGTAGGAGGAGGCTCAGGTGTCTGCTTGAGTGGAGATGTAAAGGGTTTTTAGTCTGCTTTGGAGAAGCTGAGCAGGACTTGGAGGTGCAACATGCTCCACATGCGTCTCCAGTTCTGCTCAAGGGTGTTACAGGTTCTTAGCAGAAAGAAACCATCCTTATTTTGGATACCTCCATCAATCACGCACATCTGTGAGGTCAGAATTAGCCCCTCATTTCTGACTGCTTGTGTGTAATGGTCTCAAACAACTTAAAACTATTGATTCCTTTCTCATACACAACTTCCACAGTGCAATCGTTGGTTATAGAGCTGGGGTTAGGAAACAGGGCAATCCTTACATTCACTGGGATCGTTCTGCTGCAGTTCCACCATCTGTCCCAGTTACCCCCCAGTAGCATCATTAGGAAACTCAAACTAATTTTCTTGAAAGACATGACATGCCAGAATGAGCTCCCAGTGTGTCTGGAAGAAGAACTGGCTCCCAGGCAGGAAACCACTCCAGTGAATTAAAGAGCACTTCATAACTTCAAAATTGATCCTTTTTTAACACATGTGAATCTATTCAGAGGGAATTCTGTGTTCCAAGTGTGCCAATGCAAGCTCTGAGGCAAAGAGTCAATCAAGACATGGTTTTGTAATCATATATCAGAATGGCTGTGTATTCTTCCAAAAGCACTGATTTCTTATTGCTGCTGCTCTATTATGGATAGGTGTAGAACGCTGTTTAGGCCCATTCATTCGTTCTCTGGATCCTTATTTAAAATATAGGGTTTTGCAATACATTTGAAGCTGATAATGTGTGTCACTCTGTAGGTAATAGCAGTGTTAATAGGAAAACCCTGGAACTGCAGGCGCTCTCAGTGTATTACACATCAGCTGCTAATTGGACTTGGAGAAATTGTTGTAGTATCTTATGGAAGTTGGGTCTGATCCACCAAGGCATTCCTCTGGATCTGTATCAGTGCAATCACTGCCTGACATCTGGCCCCTTTCCAATCCCCTTTAGCCCAGAATAGCCTCCATAGAGCTGGGATTTGCAGAGCCTGGAATTAAGAACCGGCCAAAAGTTGGCGAAAGTGATACAGGTCACAGCATGGACCAAGTTATTCTTTTAGCTTGGAAATGACACTTGTGTTATCAGGCTTGCATGAGGGGGGGTAGCCTTTCTTCTCACAGCTTCTGGGTGTGTTAACACACTTTAAACCTGTTTTCCAATGGTAGAGGCTTTGAAGCGATGATATTCCTACAAATTCAGTGCAACCAGATAGTGAAGAAAACCCTTTTCAGAGCTTCAGACAATGGGAGAGGCTGAAATGCTGCCTCAAGTCCTTGCTAAGCACCGGGGCATCTGCAGAGGAAACGGATGCCGTTGCAGAGATGCTTGCCCAAAGCTTGGGCTTCTGAAGACAAGCAGGAGCTGCACTGGCTCATGCAGAGCTGCCTGTATAGATGAAAAGGGGGAGAAGAGCTGGTTGTTTTAACCAAGTCACAAGCCCTGTTGTTTTTCTTGATTGCTCTAAGACATCTTTCACACTGTATTTCATCTTTGGATCCTTTGCCTTGGAGTAAAACCAGAGATAAAGCAACCTGAAAGCTGTGTGGGTGCACGTTTGTAATATCACTGGTCTGATGTGCAAGGTTCTATTCCCAGCTGCAATAATGTATTTGCTGTGTGTGTATATATATATATATATGTTTTTCAACACTCCATCTCTGCAGCACCCTTGCAGGGGCAGTGCCTGGCAGTAGCTTGTGTTCTGTTCATCTGTTGGGTTCATTGTTACTGATAACACCCTCAGAAGGCTGCTGGTTGCTTTCATCTTGCCTTTTTACTGCTTTGCTAATTTTTATCTCCATCCTGTTGCATCTGAAGAGGTCTTTATAAAACGTTGTCTCTCTGCTGTGCACGTCTCTCTTTTATTAATAATTCATTAATCAATTTAGAGGGAAAAAAGGCTCCAAAACCAACAGCTAGAAGTGATCACAGCTCCGGAGCTGCGCTGTGCCTACTTTGCACCTCAGGCTGCGTCAGTCATGAGCGCTCCCTGCAATACCCCTGCCAGAGATATCAGACATCTGGAGCTCTTTGTTTTGTAGATCTGCTTTAAAATAAGAGAAAATGTTCTTTTTCTGTTACATGGAAAAAACATTCCCCGGGAAATTGATTGATATTGAGGAAAACGGCGGTTCCTGGAGCTGAGGTTTGATTGTTGCAGGAAACAGAAGTCCACGTGTGCTTGCACCAGAGTCCAAAGGGCAAAGCAATTACAGGTTCATCAAGAATTAAAATTCACCAGTGACTGCACAGTCATTGCACTGAAGTTCCTGGTAATGAAGCCAAAAGGGTTCTGATGACATGGAGGAATTGATGCCTGGTTCTGAGCACGCAGCTTGTTTTCACAGCCAATATCGTTTGCAGGTTACTTGTCATGCATCACGGAGAGGGAGATCTTTGTCTGTGTGTGGGTCTGAGGACTCCTTTGGTCTGGCTCGCTCTGAAGAAGCCCTATCCTGTGCCAGAACAGGACCTGGGCACAAATCCCTGTTGCTGCCCTCAGTGTTACATGGCTGGTGGTAGGAGCAGCTGATGGATGGCAGCTGGAGGAGAGAGCACGACCGCTGCTGTGTGCGTGTATCTAATTGCTCTCAAACAAGTGCTGGCCAAGGCCTGATGCTGCTCTGGTGCTCCTCGAGCAGCTCAGATGGGACAATTGGATGATGCTGCTTCCTTCAGCTGTGCTCAAAATCTCCCCCCCTGGTGTTTGCCACTGAATTGTTTCCAACCCCTGTATTTACTGTAACCAGGCCTGCTGTATCTGCATCAACCATCATGCTAAGTTCACCTTTACTTCTGTCCTCCAGGCAATGAGCATAAAGATTTCCTCATTTTCCTTACAATCTTCACTGGGTTCAGTGCTAATCCTGCAGCATTAAGCCAGTTTAATGCTCAATTATTTTGGAGGTGGTCTGGGCACTGTGCATGGTAACAACTGCACTTCTTATTCAATGGGAAGTAACTTCTCAGCACGATGCCAACCCCTGCTAATAAATGCTGGTGGTCACGAAGGAGAGACTTTTCCCCCTAAGAAAAGTTAAACCCTTTTCTTAGCCTGCTTCTGGCCCAGAGTTTGCCTCCTATGATCCTCCTTTCAGTGGGTGCAAAGCAGCACGAGGCAAATAAACGGAGCTTGAGCAGCCCCCCAGAGGCAGATGAATCCCCACATATGTAAGATGCTGAACAAGTTCTCATGCTTCATGCAAGCATCTGTCACGGTGACACAGGAAGGGATAACATTATGAGTTTGCAATTTATTTCCATATCCGTTAATCATATTTCAGTGGCTGTTTGGTTTATGACCTTTAAAACCACCTTAGATTTAGATTGATAAATGGGTAGCAAATAAATTTAGCAAAATAAGCAATTTCAGCCTATGGAAGGTCAGCAGAGGGCTGCGCAGTCACGGCTTCCATTAATATGTTATATTTCAGTCAAAAGCTTTTAAATGCTGAAGGTTTTGAGAGGGAAAACCTATAGCTTTGACGAATGGGTTTCTTCTAATAGCTGAATGGGAAATGAAAATCAAAGTAAGGGAAAATCCGCCTTGTGTCTGAAGCAGAGATGAAGTTTTCCTCTGCTATAGGGGCCAGGACAGTTGGATAGGCTTGGGAATGAGCAAGTTAGATTTCAGCATAGAATGGCATTTGAACAGTCTTGCAAATCAGTTAATTGGCAGAGATTAGTCATAATAACTATTACTATTACTGACATGGGGCTCGAGCAGAGAAGAGCCACACAGGACAGGTGAAGTAAATAGGCATCTTAGCTGATCTTAACAGGGAGAGAGGAGAGACCTCAATGATGTTATCTTTCTATTTGCCATTGGCAGCTCTTCCAGTAGCATCAGCCGAGGTTCGAGCTGGACAGGCAGGGATCAGACCTCTTTGAAGAGGAAACGTTTAGGTTAATTGCTGTATATTAGTTCAGGTACGTTCAGAATTATGTGCAGGGCACCACCGTTTTGTGCTGGGGGAGAAGAAGTCAAATTAATGGAGAAAGCAATGCAAAAGGTTTGGATTGGGTCGGAAAGGGCCTGAAAGCTCATCCACTTCCAATCCCTGCTGTGGGCAGAGACACCTTCCACTAGAGCAGCTTGCTCCAAGCCCCATCCAACCTGGCCTTGAACACTGCCAGGGATGGGGCAGCCACAATCTCCCCTATAGCAGATTAAATCCCTTGGCATGAAATGCATGTGATGACTGAAGCAAAGACTTGTCTGTGGGACTGATGCAGCAGTGATGTGGGACAAGGTGGCAGCAGCAGGGTTGGGACTGGCTTCACAGGAAGCTGTGAGGTTTATGCTGGCAGAGGATCTGCTGCCTCCTGGAGCAGGGAACTGGTTATTAATGCTTAAATTGCCAGTGGTGTTTGCGTCTGATTTAGTATCACTTAAGTAAGTGATGTATGATTTCAATTAGGAAGCAAAGATGCTTACTGCATCTCCGGGATATGTTTGGATGGAGAAAAGTGCTTTGCACAGTCTTTCTGTTTCGGGGGAGGTAACTGGAGCACGGGGTGTCTGTGTGTTTGCTTGCTGCAAAGTTATTTCAATGTCAGCTGGGGGAGCAAACTGCATCAAGTTCATCCTGCATGTGTCAGAGTGGATGTGAAGTCACCAGGGTGGACTCGAGGGCTCTGTCTGGCTCTGGAGCAGACTGACGTGTGCCACAGGGTGATGCTTTCCTTGGGGTTGGTGCTCTCTGCCAGCTGGAAGAGCAGCTCCTCCATGTGCTGTTGGCCCTGCGCTGCTGAGACAGTGCATGTGCTTTTAGGGTCGTAAGAACTTGTGGTCTTGGAGGAAAAGGAGAGTTGTCCTCTTTGTTAATAACAAGTTTCCTCCTTGTTGCTAACGTGAAGCTCATGGATGTCCGCAAGTCACAGATTGCAGTGGGCCAAGCAGCCCCTGGATTTGTTAAAATGCTAAAGCTTTGGCTGCAATGGGGGGCTGGAATTCGTGCCAAACCAAACCTGGGGCTGAGCTGGAGCAGGCAGTGATTTGAGGGAGGGCAACATCAGGAGTCTTTTAACCAAGACCAGCCCTGTGATGCTCGAGTCATTAACATCCGAAAGGGCTTTGTGATACACACCTATTTCAGGCTGGCATTAGCACAACAGTCACAAAGAGAGATATATTGAATGGTGGTGAGGAGGGAACACCTCTTCCTCCATCTGCACCCTGAGCTCTGCTCCTCCTCTGAGCATAGACCAAGAGGTCTGTGCCACAACCCCCCCCTGCAGGCTCTCAGCCTGTGCTGCTGGTGTTTGCCTTCATCTCCTGCTGTGTGCTTTAGTAGGAAGCAGCTGGAGATGGACTGTGGTTTGGGCAGCCCTGCGGCTGCAGGGGCAGAGGTTTGGGAACTGCAGATATGTGGTACATAGGAGGTCCCTGGACCCACTTCCATTTATTAGGCCTGCACTAACTCAGGGACCACCGTGGGCCTGACATTCCAGACAGTTTTGCCTCCACAGTAGTACTCCAGAGCCACAGCATTAACTACTTAGGTTAAGTGCATCAAGGGGTTGAGATGAGGGATGCCCAAGAATTACAAGCTCCATCCCTGGGATAGCTGCTGGCATTGTCATGATGGTTTCCAAAGTCTTGCCTGTCTTCTCAGGTCACTGACTGAGAACGGAAGGGGGCAGGAATCAGGCTGTGTTTAGGTATATATACCAAAGCATCTCTAACACAATGAAAAATAAAATTACAGGTGAGAAAATGCCCAGTGCCAAGAACAGCCAAAGACAAAACCTGGGACTGGGTGTTTTCCATACACTTCCCAGCATCATTGCTTGGGTCACCTGCATTCTTCAGCTAGCTGGGCTTTACCTGTAAAACACACCAGGTACAGTGTTCGTAGGTGTGGGTTTGGGTACTAGAGCTATGCTGGAGCTGGTGGGGAAGTGAGGTTAAATGACTGACCTATGGGTCTCCTTGCCCTCTCCATGCGATGCTGCAGTAACAAAGTGTTTCTTAGCAAATTAGCTGATAGCAATACTATTATCCTTATAAATTACATGCCAATGGTGATTTATATTGTATAAATCTATCTCTCTATACTGCTACTGTCTCTCCTGATGAGAGATGTTCCCACGTTTCAGCCATACAAACTTCTAAACTGCTGAGCTAAACAAAGAGATATGCTTTTCCTTTAAAATACCATAATGAAGTGCTTACAAACAAATGAGTTACCTTGCACTGATTACCGAAGTAGTTGGAAAGCCCCTGTAAAGCAGTAACCCTTCATTGCTCACCAATTGCAGCAGCAGCCAGCAGATCCAATCTGGTCTGTAGGCAGAGAGAGTTTCCTAGGAGAGGAAAACCCCAACTTCGGTGCTTTCCTCTGGTACCTGAGAGCCTTTCTTTCTTAGAAGATAAATAACATCCTTTACGGGTGCTGGTGTGATTGGAGGTGTTGGGTGCTGCTGCTTTGCTGTTTACTGAAGTACCCTCTAAAAAGCAGCATCCTTTCTCTCCCACCACCTTGTGCGTGACCATCCCTGCTTTACCTGCGCAGTCCATCGCTTTTCTGCATTACACTATGGTGGCCTGAACTTCAGGAAGGGTTTCCCTCTTTATTAAATGTCATTTATCTGCATTGCACTAAATTCCAAAGGGCTGTGAGAGCCCAGCTCCCTCCCAGTGGATGGGGTCCATTCCCAGGCATGTCATCCATCCTCAGCCATGGGATCCTGCAGGTCTGCATTCCTATGAGCCACGTTTTCAAGCTGAAGGTGAGGATGACAGCAAGCTCTTCAGATTCATGTAGTCCTCTAGGCTCCAGTGAAGCCCTTATAAGATAATAAGAAGTTAGTGAGATGTGGCAGCCTACAGCTCCACTGCAGTTTTCATCCTGGAATCTCTGCGTTTCACTAATGTTTATTAGCTGAGTCCTGCAATAGCCCTGCAGGGTCTGAGGGTCAGTTTCGATCTTGGGGACTCTCTCTGTGCAGGGAGTGAAAGGAAAGCTTTGGATCCAGTATCGAAGGGGAATGAAGATGAGAGGGCTCAGCAATATTAAACACAGTTGTGAGTAAGGATGGGTACAGTGCCAAAGTAAACTGGGTGCTGAATTGGAGGACAGGGTCAAAAATGACATTGCACTTCTCACCTCCCCTGGGACAGATGAAGGGAACTGAAGTATCTTGGGACAGAAATTTATGGATGAGAAAGGGGGGGGAGAACAAGCAGGAGAATTTAGGGAAGAACAGACCTAAGTGAGAAAAGAATGGCAAAGGCAGGAGCTGGAACGTAACAAGGAACAGGGGCAGTAAAATGGCATTCAATGGACAAAAATGATGGGCTGTGAAAAATGAGTTACTTGGAAGGATTAGAAAGGACCTGTAAGTGTCCATGTGCCCCTCTGTCTGCAGGATGGCTGCGGCTGAGTCAATCCCTTGGACGCCTCCTGTTATTACAGAGATATAAGTGTTTTTCCCAGCTAGGTTAGGTTTGGTGTTGGCTTTTATTTCCATTGATGGAGATCACACAGCACCATGGGGGCCCGCACTGCCCCAGTTCAGTGCTTGGAGCTGCAGGCAGGGCAGCACATTGACCCCAGCAGTGGCCCTTGCTTGGAAAGCAGACCTTGCACTACTCACTTGAGAAGATCTGCTGAAGAAAATCACTGCTGTGATTGATGCCAGCGCCCGTGTGCCATGCGCTGCGTGCAGCAATGAATGTGAAGGGAAAACCCCATCATTTTCCACGTTATTGAATCTGCGTAGCCAACAGATACGAAGCAGTTGACATTCTGTGTTTGCTTCAGGAATCAGAATAATCCCAGCCCACAGGCTGTCTCCCTTTCACAGGGATTTCATATCCTTTGTTGCTTTAAAAAAGCCAAGAAATTGGACAGCTAGACTGAAACCCACCTTTTTATGCTCTATGCTTCCTAAGCAGTATTTGAAAGTAAGCTCCTTCTGTACTTGTACCAATCTAATTTAAACTGCTTCTTTAGATCTGTGATATTAAGGAGCTGCCCATCTTTCACCCATAGGTAGTGGCATCCATTCAGATGCAAGGCTGTTAAAAATTGCCTGAGTGACTCTGCTCCAGCCCTTGCGAGTCTCATGCCTGTGTCCCACATGGTGGTGTACACCAGATGCTGGAAGAGCCCCAGCACAGGCAGATGTGAGAGAATCTGCTCCTGCCTCTCACTGTCTGATCCTAATCCCTCACAATGAGTGTTTTAGTCCCAGAAACCCCAAGGTTTGATATTCCTCTCGATGTTTCTCCTGGTGTTAATGATAAACCTCAGTCTATTTATTAATATTCAGTTAAATGTTTGCACCTCCAGTTACAATCCTTGGGGAAAGCCCCTCTTTCCAGCAATTAAAACTGAGGCTATTATTGTCATTTCTTTGCCCTCTAAAATAAGATTTCCTATATATTGTTTACTGCCATCCTGATGTGGTAAAGACGACAGCCTTGTGGCTTGGCAGCAAAGCTGTGTGGCAGCACATGGGTGTTTCTTTCATGGTGGGTTGAAAACCAGACACGATTTACATCTGTGGACTGTCACACTGAGGTTACCTTTATGCGAATCAGTGCTTACAACAGCTCCTTCATGAGGACTGTTTGTGCTTTGAGGTGTTTTTTTGCAGCATCTCATCCTCTTCTGTTGGTTTCTGCTGAGGGGAGGCTGAGCCTCATAGGAATGAGGGAATGTGGTGTCACATCTTACCTAGAGCAAGGCGAGCCCTTGTGATCAAAGCAAGTGGTGACAGTGGTGAATGACTTCCTGGCCAAACCTCTCCTGTCGTAGCCCCAGGGTGCTGGCTGGGCACCTTGCTGCTTCTCAAGGATGCAAAAAGAAGAATTTCAAAGCAGCGAATGGGATCTGGCAGTGAGGAGCCTAAGGGAGAACATGCACCTGAAGTCTTGAGTTACTGTAAAATTGCTCTTTGAAAGGAGTGGAGCAAGTGAGAGAAGAAGGTGTTTGGCTTCTGTAAGGAGGTAAGGTGCCTGGGCAAGAACCAATGGCTTCTGAGGGATAGGACCAAGCCAACCTCTCCATCTTTGGGGTCTCAGGCTCAAGTCTGTTCATCATTCACCTCGGGACATTTGTGACACTGAAATCTCAGAGCTGCACATGTCTGAGGTGCTCGTGGTGACCCAGATGCACTCTGGCAGGGCAGCAGGGCTCGTGACTGGGATTGGCTGCTTCTTTCCCTGCTGCAAATCAGAGAAGGGCTCTTTAGGGCACACTTCCATGCGGATTTGAGTCACTAGGTACCATCTGCGTTACCTGAGATGCAGAGATGTGTATCTCACCTGACAAAGTGCTCTGCCTTTGCACCTCCACGTGTGAGGAAAGGGTAATTTATTTAAATTTATGATGGCTAACAGGCTTATCTAACCACAGTTAAAATAACTTGCTAAATTATTCGTGTGATATTTGGAATCATGACTGTGGGAACAAATTAGCTGACTGAAAACGGGAGACTGATTTAGCTCATTAATAATGGATTGAGGGAGGCTGGGCGCTGGGCGAGCGGCCAGGCTGGCTCTGAGCATACAAATGGGGTGTTTCCATGTCAGAAATGCACTTTCTGGGCAGTGGTTGCATGGAAAAGCATCACCAGCTCTGCTGAAGGGGATGTGGCTGCAGAAGCTGGAGTCTGCATCACAGGATCACAGCCTGGTTTGGATTGGAAGGGGCCTTAAAGGTCCTCCGGTCCCAACCTCTGCCACGGGCAGGGACACCTTCTACTGGAGCAGCTTGCTCCGAGCCCCGTCCAGCATGGTCTTGAACACTGCCATGGTTCAGGTATTCTGTGCCTGGTGCTCAGGGTACTTCTGAGCTGTAGGACCGTGTCCTAGGCAAACGCATGGCCATCCGATGGAGGATTTATACTTACCTTCAAATGTCTCCAACATCAGTTCAAATGTTGCCAGCTTCACTTGTGTAAGTGATTCCAGCAAAGACCTGACCCTAGAGAGTTTTCTTTTAAAGGTGGAGTGGTACCCAAGGTCACTCAGTATTTAGCAGAGTGATGCTTTCCTTCTGTCTTGCTTACAAAGTCAGATAGTGTGGTGGACATGTAAAGAAAGCCACTTCATCACCTGGAGATCACTGAATGGCATTGCTCTGCATAGAAATGAGGTCTTGCAGAGCCAAAGGACTGGAAGGCATTTAAGGAACTTTGAGGGTCTGCCAGGTAGTTTGGTGTGCCATCCGATAAGGATGATATAATACAAACAGGGCACGACTTGGATAATGAGGGACTATATATGAAGTGACGTGATTGCTTGATTAAGATAATAGTTGAAGCATGTGGAGAAGGAAATTATAATTTCTATATTGCTGATTGTGAGGTTTATTTTAAGGACATAATTTAAAGATTGTCAAAAGCAGAAAGATCCTGAGCAAAAGTAAGTCACCTCAATAAAGAAGAGAATTGCTACGGAACAAATATGTCTGAGGCATAGCAGGAGGTGGGCAGCAAAGGGCGGAGGTGCTGGAGAAGACAAAGACAAGAGCTGATGTTCTTAGCAAAGAACTGAACCAGGAGCCAAACACCTACCAGGGTCAGGAAGGGCAATGGGTATATGTACCTTATCCTTCAAGGAGAGATGCTGCTTGAGTTGAGCAGGACGCAGGGAAGCTCCTCCCACCAGCTTTCTGCATCCCTGCTGTTGGGGATGCTGATGTGTGAGTTTGAGCTAACCAGTCCTGCTGCATGTCTTAAGCCACCTGCACCATGCCATACCTGGAAATAAAAATTGCTGCATGGTCTAAGGGAAATAATGGTGGTTTAAATCAGGCAAACATGTGGGAGGAACTGTGAGCAGCCTTTAGCAACTGAGCGATGCTTTGGTGATGATGAGTGATGGTGACGATGAAACACTGCTGGGTGGTGTGAGACTGGAGAAGGGGATGGGCATGGTGGGTGAGGTGTTAGCAGGGCCAGAGCCATCTGCAGCAGCAGATAGACATCTCTGCATCTCCAGTGTTAGAGCATGTGAGGACTTCCCCAAGGCAGCCAGTTTTCTGCCTGCATTGCTGATTTGTTCATCTGCAATGTCTTTTATTTGATTAATGTGGAGGGTTTTGCAAACTGATCAAGACAGACCTGGCCTGCCTGTAATTTCAGCTAAATTACAGTGATGTTCAATTTCAAACATACCTTTGATATGGTAATAGAAAAAGCTAATTTAGCATATTGCACAGACCTTGGGTAAAGTGGAGGCGATACTGAATATTGATGAAACATATCCACAAGGTACCAGCAGTGGGGGGCAGTGATAAATACTCCTATAGAGACTGAGCAGATTTATATTGTTATCCCTCTGCAAGCTTGTACCTTAACTCCTAATGCCTTTAATTAGAGCTGATCAGAGCAGGTTTTCAGCTTGCTTCCATTGTGTTCTTATCATGAATCAAAAGTTTATTTGCTTCTCTGGTGTGTGGGAAATAATGACATGGCACAGAAGCTTGCAACTTGCACAGCCTCCATCGAGATGCCACGGTGAATGAAGCTGCCTGTGTGTTGTGACCTTGATGCACAATTTAAATGGGTGATTTTTCAAGCCAAATAAAATCTTTCACATTAGGCAGTGGATGAGCCACTGGTTTGTGCTATGGATGCAGCTCCCCCCTTCTCCTAATTAATAATAAACAGTAGTGGTGGAATAGATTTATGGTTGTCAGCAGAGCAGTTAACTGTCATGCCACTGATGAGTCAATGGCTTGTTGTATCATAAGTGCTGATAATACTGGGCTCTGGGCTGGGCACTAAGCTGTGAGATGGCAATTTAGTTTTCACACACCATTTAGTTATGCTTTTATTTCAGATTAGTCTCTGGGCTTTTTTTTTCCCCCTTTTTATTTCAGTTCTAATGCATGAGGCTCAGCAGTGACCCAGGTCACAGTGGGAGAATTCGTTGTCACAGCCTGAACTTCAGCTGTGACTGTCACTGTGGGTTTTAGAGAGGAGGGTGCCTGGCAGAGACAGGGGAGCATCCAGCTCATTGGCACACCAGTGCCTGGTGATAGCTACGGACCAAGGCCCATGGTCACAGGGATCCAACAAGCAATAGGGAAACACCACCACGGGTAACAGACTGCATGTGCCTTTCCTTAGCAGAATCAAATTTGAAACTTCATATGAGTTCCAAAGGGAGGAGAAGTCCTGCTGCCAACAGTGTGTTTTTTAGAGGACAGTTAATGCAAAGACTCTTAGGCTGATTCTGCATCAGCAGAGGGTGATGTGATTCAAGGTGGGATTTAAGATGAGTTCAGGTAGCACAGAAAAGGCATGGGTCAAAGCTTGGTGGCGATGATGCTATATTTGATTGAAAAGAGCCGCAAGTCTCTCTTTGTTAACCCACAGACTGTCTCCAAAACGGGGCCCTGCAACAAGGACTTCATCTATCTCATTTTGAGGCTCCTCAGCAGATATTCTCCTTTAGCAAAATATATGACCCTTAATGATCCGAGATCATCTTTGGGCACCCTCAGTTGTAGTTGGGATTCCATGTACTTGTTCTGGGCTTTGTGGCTCCTCTCTGGTACTTTGCCTTCCCTTGAGGGGTGGCACGCCAGGAATTTCCTTGTGATTGATAACATTGTCACCTCTATATTTCTCAGCAAGGCTCACCTGGATTCTCAATGAACCCAGGTTCTTTTACAGGTGGGCACAGTGCTGGAGTTTAGGGAGCGTGATGGGTTTAGGAGATGATAGGGTCTGCTTCATCACAAAGCTCTTGCCCCACCTTCCTGCTCCTGCAGACACTCCTTGGTGAAACAGTCCTTGCAAAGTGAATTTCAAAGCCTTTTGTGGAGCAGATTATTCCCTGCAGACACGGAGCTGCTCATAACTACAGAGACCAGGTCTGAACATGTTTATAGCAAAGCTGCATTGAATGAATTCATCTGCAGAAGGAACCTTGTAACCCTACACTTCTCACATATGGCCTTCCCAATATTAACAGGAAAATGTCATTCGGGCGTAAGTAGCTAAGAAAGTAAAATGTTATTTTATTCAGGAAGTGCAATGGCCAGCAGAAAAAAAGGCAAATCAGCCTATAAATAATAATGCATCTTTTATATTCATTTTTTTCCCAGTGAAATGACATCTGTTACATTAAATGTATGTGTATTTCCTCACTTCGACTGAACAGCTCCCTTGGTGCTAGCTTGAAGCTCTGTCAGGCTGACTCCAAAAGGTAAAGGAAGATCTCAAGTGAGATGGAGATGCCTGCAGCGGAACAGTGGAGGGCTCTCTGTCCAACAGCTCTTCTCTGTATTTTAGCACTCGTGGTGATGTTACGCGGAATTCACTGGGAGGCTTTATTTCTGCTGCCCCAAATCTCAAAGCTTTTTTCCATTTGACTGCTCTTTGTGAACGTACCTCACTATGGAAGTGTTTGAGTCCATCTGGAGCAGGGTCTGGAAGTTCATTAAAACATAAGACCTAGTAAAATTAAAATGCATAAGGATCATCACTCCAGCTTGGTGATGGGAGATGGAAGGTAGTGCCTGCTTTCTGAAAAGCCTGCTTGCAGAAAGATCTATCTGACACTCGGTATTTGATGGGGTTTCCCCACTGTTCCTCTCATTTCCTACTTGGTCACTATGATGCTCGCAGTGAAGTGCTTTCGAGGCAGCATTTCCATGCATTTGACTTTTAAATTGCAGTGGGATTATAGCGACAGCACATGGTTACATGCTTCAATGTGTGAAATAAATTGTATTTTATATTCTTTAACCTGACAATGATGGGCTGTGGGTGAAAACTTGCACCAGCAATCACAGATCCTGATTTTGCACTTGGATTTGCACGGCTCATCCTTCCCACCCGGCTGCTGCCGGTGGCTTCGACATGACTTCATGTGGCTGTAGGGATGCATCACTGGCAGCAGAGCCTGTGCAAGCCTGTGTGTCCAGGGTTAGTGGCCTCTATGGTCAGCTCAGTGAGTATCTCCCTGCAGACACTTGGGTTTTGCTTGACATCTCAATTCAGAGTCCCTGTTCTCAGTGCAGTGTAAATTAGGCTGCACGTCCCCCAGTGCTGGGAAGTCTGCACTTCTGACAGCAGGCTTTAACATTACCGTGATTACAGCCTAATGCAAGTTCCTCTTAGGGCATGGCCTCAATATAAGGATTTAATGTTTAGGAGGAAACTAAGTGGGTGAAACCAAAAGCAATCCAAGTGCTCAGATGTCAACGTGCTGCGGCATTTAATCGCAAGTAGCCAGTCGGTAGCTTTTGAGCTACGTTGCTTGGGCAGAGGGAGTCAAAGGCTCTCCTTGTTTGTTTCAGTGTTTTTGCATACTGAAAGTTTTGGACATTTGTCTGCATGATTCGTCTTGAATTTCAGGAGTTATGGCCCTGGTGGATTTTGGAGCATGCCACTAAATGGACAGCCAACCCCAAATGCAGACCCATCTCACTGGTCGTCCTGTTGTATTTGGAATATTTAAAGTTTCTGTTAATGTGCCTAAAAGCAACAGAAATGACATATAAATTCTGAAATCAAAGGGGGCAACAAAACATTCAGAACTAACTGCAGGGTGTTTGGATGGAGGAGATGCAGGAAAAGCAAATACTGGAAGAGGAAGTCTGGTGTAAGAGCAGGTAACTGCACTGCGATGCCTACTCTGCTCCTCTGAAACACTGATGACTTATTCCCTGTGTAGAGCTGGCAGATGTTGCTGGAGATAGTTCTGACCATTTCTTCATCTCAGTGCTGAAGCTAACAGCCTGTTCAGGGCAGGCATCCTGCACCCTGCTATTTCCTCTGCTGTGCACAGCTCTCCATAGAGGGACCTGCAGACTCTGCAGCAGTAAGGAACTGGGTGTGTTTTCACCTCACACTCCTGCCTGGCAGCATCAGCTCTGGAGTATGGAGCCCCCAGGAAAGGGGAGAAGTGCAGCGTTTGTGTTTAAGCTGTGCTCCAGAGCCAGCACGTGAAAACACGGATGCTTTGCATCAGTGAGAGCCACCAACATCAGTAATGTCTGCTTCAGAGAGAAGGAAGCTCTCAGAGGCCCTGAGCTTGGTCTCAGCAGAATGGCAGCAATATTGTCCTTGTTTAACGGCTGGAGAGCTGAGGTGCTGGAAAAAGCATGTAGGTACCTGAAGATGCCAGCAAAGAGGTGTAAGGCAAAGCAGGTCCTGCTTTGATTTAGGCATCAGGTTGTCCTTCGCTTGGACATTGCACTAAACTGTGCCATATCCTCGATACGCCTCATGCTGAGGCTGTTCCATTTGAGCTGAGCTTGGCTTGTCTGTGGCCAGGTAGGGCCGGTTTATATTTCCACTACCTGTCACCCTCTAATATTCTTTGTTCATATACATAAGATAATAAGGCTGAAAGACAAAAATGGGTATGGTGATAGCAAATACCTAAAGAGAGCACATGATGCTAAGTAATGACCGTTAAACTACGTAATAAATCCTTGGTGATGGTACAAAACCTTTACATCTGCTCACAAGGTAGAATTATTTCATGGCTTCCAGGCCCCGTACGTGGATATATGTCAGTGCATCAGCATCTTCAGGGACACATCCATAATAAAGATAATACTAATTTTCATAGCAATGTGTTTTCCTGTCAGCCAAAGATAATTAAGTGGTTAAAGGAGAACTCAGTCTGCTACCTAATGTGAAAAATAACTCTTGCGTTTTATGTCTCCTAGTCTTCTAACTTTCACCAGTGTCAGGCCACATTGGTTTTGCATTTACTGTTACAACCTTCCAGTAGATATCAGGCAGAGTGTGCTAAGTGTGGAGTTTCTAATCACTTTTCTTCTGTGTCTGATGTCCCAGCTATCCATGGACCTTGGGCATGATCAGATCATGGCTCTGAGGTAAACAGATTTAATGTGGAAATAAAAGAATGGATCCAAAATGAGGTGGAACTAACAGATGAAAATAATAAGGAGATTAAATGACAGTAATCAAAAAGGTTTCTAATGTCTTAGATACAGGACTATAATACTTCTTTGCTATTTACCCAGCCTTGAGGCCAGTTATTTCCTTTAGGAAGGTATATACATTGATATAAGTGCTGTATTTTCTGTATCTCTTCTACCCAGGATAATTGAAAAGCTATCATGGAGAGGAAATTGGGTTGGTGCTGGGAGTTCGTGCTTGTGCTCTCATCTTCAGGAAGGTATAGAAAATCTCCAGGAAATTAATTGTTTGGACTTGAAAGTGCTCCATTAGCTGAGGAAATGGGCAAATGTGACATTCCTCAACAGCGATCCTGGGATCCAAACCTCACTGCTCATTATTTCTGCACCATTCAGTCCCATATTCTCTAAGTTTGCATAAAATACATTGGTGAATTACCACTGCGGCTCATGTGAGGCATCATGGCAGAGGCAGGCACACTCACAGCACCTGCTTTAAAAGAGAAGATCATCCCAGGGCAGCAGAATTACCACTCCCAAGCACTAAAAAGGTTGTTAGAAGTCCCTTAAGATCAAACATTCGTGGTGGGCACACACACACACACAGACGTTGTTTATGTGGGTGTATAAAAGGGAAATTTAAACCCTCTTTTCTGGACAGGTCCCCACCAAGGCCATCGCTCTGAGGACCACATCCCTCCCGTAGCTGCAGGAGCGGTTCCATTGCCATCAGGGACTTGCAGCTCCCTATCACTGGGGACATGCCCCATGGTTTCATGTCCCTTTCAGCCTGCAGTGCCTTCTGAGTGCAGGAAATGCTTTATTTTCTTCTCTTTGTTTGCTTTTTATGTTTCTGCTTTTAATGGTGTATTAGCGGCAGGGCAACCCATAGAAATAAAAGCGCTCCGCAAAAAGGCTACGACAAAATGCTTGATAGCAGGGTGGGATGAATGAGACCTTGAAATTACAGCCTGCAATATATGACTCAGTGCTGCTCACAGGTACTAAAGGCATTAATTCCTGAATACTGTCTGCTTTAGTAGGTAATTTTTGTGAAATGCCTGGAGAGGCTGGTGCATTTCTCCATCTACTATAATGAAGTATGGCAGGTTTGAGAGAGATGAAGGTGCAGCAGCCTGACACCGGGATTCATTGTGAGCCTGAGCTGGTTCCTATTTTATCTAAGCCTGATTCCGTCATCCTTGGAAAGGAGGGTGCTTGCTTTTGATGGTGAATCTTGTTATAAGTACTTATTTGGCACGCCAGTGAAGAAAAAAAGCCATCATGACTTGACACGTGAAACGTGAAGTCTCAATTACTTTTATGCTGTTTTTCCCTCTGTAGATTGGGAGTGAAAAATACATTTTAATTAAAAAGAGAAATATGATATCCAGATCTTGGCATGCCTCATGGAGAACAGCCTGGATTTGGGAGTGCTTCCCAAGTCTCGGAGCCGAGCTTGTGTTGCACTTCACAGGCATGGGCAGCAGCCGTAACTGATAATGCCGACTGATTGATTTGGCCATTATCTGACAGCTTCCTTACTTAAGGGAAATCAAGCTGCAGATGATGTCCTGCACATTTGGATAGCTGCTATTGTAATGTTCTTGATGTATTTTATATTCAAATCCTTCTTTCTCTTTGCAGGTCTCTTCTTTTTAAGGAAACAAGGGTTATAAGAGTGTGCTTTTGCCTTCCATCATGACCTCCTGCCCCCAGCCACTTCTGAATCCCTTGACCAGCCTGAATTTGCTCATGAGAAGAAGGCTTGGAGATAATGAATCTCTGAAAGTGTTGCTCCGGTCAGTGGTGAAGCAAAGATACTGCTCAGGTAATAATTATAAGTAAAAATACATACAAAATATGCCCTCAGGTAAAAAAAAAGGGAGATTATTATGCTCTTTTATTGATACTGTGTGGGTTATTAGCTGGCATTTAAGATGGACTGGCTGCAGCGCTTGCTCTGGACCGTGCAGCAAGCCAGAACAAAGCCTAAAGCCACTGAAAACACAAAGGCATTTCTGAACATGCTGTGGTGCTTATGTGTTGGGAGAATGGTGGCCTCTGTTAAGGTGCTGAGCCTCTGATCCCTGTGTTACTACAACCTTGCATTGTATTTTCCACCTACCAGAAAAAAGATCAAATTGCCTCTTTTGCTCAAATTAATGCCTTCTTTGAAATAAAAAGGATAATTGTTGGTGTGTTGGGCCAAATTGTCTCCCAATGTGTTTTGAAGAGCCATGTCTAAAAATTGAGAGGGTGTTTTCCTTGCTTGTGTTTCCTGGTGGCATCTCACTAGTAATAGATACCAACACATGCCTTCAATCAATCACTAAAAGGCCTTGGCTCTTCTTCCATTACAGTAAGTGGACCAAAAGTAAAGCATTTTATGGAGCTCTCTCTAATTCCCAGCTGCACTGCACCACTCACCAATAAGGCAGTGGATTTTTCATTACAGAAAATTCTGTTTACCCATCACTGTGCTTAGCAAAGTGTGTTGAAAGCCAACCAACCAACTTCAGTATCTAGCCCGTAATGATGCTTGCACTTCCCTTTGAATGCTCCAGCTTCTGGGAGCTGAGATCACTGAACCCAATGGATACTTCAACTGGTGATTCCTCAAGGCAGCCTCACTAAACGAGCTTAAATTTAGTCTATGCTTTACTGAATAGCACTAGAATCGTAAAGTCCCGTGCTATGAGATTGGCAATCACTCTGCTTGGTGGTGCGTGGCTGCAGCAGTGCTCTGAGATCGTCAACAACTTAAAAGGGATCAAACACAGTTATGACAAGCATGTAGCTGGATAATTATGCAGTATTTTAATAGAATCATAAAAAATTCATTACATTGTCTGCACATCTTGTGCTCATAAAGAGAAAAAGGCAGAAAATGGAAAAAAATTGAAATCCTGCTCCTGTTAAATTGGGAACTGCTGCAGAATTGTTCGTGCTTTGCTCCAGAAATGACCCAATGGAAGTTCATGGCATCATGACCTCAAATCCCAGTGACTTTAGGACTGTGGTAGGTGGGAAGCTCAGGAGAGGGCAATGGGATCCCCTTAGAGCCCCTCTGGTATGCTGCAGCAGAAGCTCACATTGGGGTGTCAGCAGCCTTCCCATGGAGGTGGATGGGTTTGTCATATCCCTGCCAATGCTTGAGCCAGTGGGAGACATGGTGGAAGACTCGTGCTCCCACCCCATGTCCCACTGTGGTAGGTATGGCCACCCCATCCTCTTCCTCAGGCACATGGCCATGGGCAGGGCTTGCAGAGATCAGAGGTTGCTGCTCGCAAGCTCTCTGCTGAGTGTAGTTACACAGATTTGGTGCATGTAGCACATGCGTTTAATTGGGTTAAGGGTCCATGAGTAAACAGGGTCTTTCTACATGAGCCCTTTTGGCACTCTAAGTCAGGCTAGAGCTCATAATAACTGTTTATTTAATACTTAGTATATGTCACTAATCGTCTTCACTTGCAAGGAACTGATTACACTTAAACCCCTGGAAGTCAATGAGTATTTTATTACCAATTTCATTGAGGACAGCATTTTAATTCTTACCATCTAAATCTCTGCATTTGAGTAGAAATTTCTCTACAGCTCGTTACTTTAAATATGACAGCAATGGGTGAACCTTACCAATCGCACCATCTATTATTATATGTACTACTGGGGTAGCTGCAATGCTAGAAGGACTCTTCAAACAAACAGTCATTAAGGATGACAGTGATAATGGAACGTGCACTGTGAAATTATCTAATTACTGACACTTCAAGTCTGTATCAACAGTTTGTTTGGAAATAGAATACATTTAAATCCTTTTGCTCTGAGTACAACCCAAAGAGCAATAAATACTCAGAATTCATGTAGTAAAACGTGAATAAAAGGTGCCTTGTAAAGAAGATTTGGAGCACTTAGAGTATAATGTTCTCGTAGAAAATATAAGTCAGTCATTCTTGGATGTGTTTGCTGTGGTCTATTAAAACTTGTTATGGAAGCAAAAAGAATGTTCCCACAGTAAAGGGAGAAGATAAGAATAGTAACAGATGCTACAGCACCCCAGAATGCTTTACTGTTGCCTGTAGAAGATATCCAGAACCTGATATGAACAGTAATTGCTTTATTGGGTCATGGCTTTGCAAAGGAATGTAGCAAAATGAACAGATGCATCTAATCTGTTATTCAGAATAAGAATGATTAGAGATGCTTCTAAGTGTGGAAGGTCACCACTGCAGTTTGTTGATGCAGGCTGTGAAACAGAAATATGAGTCAGTGTGCTAAGTAATTATTTGAGTTAACTGGACACTTGGAAAGGTGTCTGCAAACATGTTTGATCCAAATGTGTTCGTTTTCCATAAATTGGAGTGTGTGAGGATTGCAGGGAGCAGATTGTCTTTGGCAGTTGTGGAAGTGTGGTAAGAGCTTGCCTGAGCTGCTGGCAATGAATAGCAATGCAGGGACAGAAAATCTGTCCTACAAGAAACCTGGAGAGCGGCTTTGGACAAGGGATGTAGGGACAGGCCAAGGGGAACGGCTTTAACTGCCAGAGGGGAGATTGAGATGAGCTCTTAGATTGAGATGAGCTCTTCCCTGTGAGGGTGCTGAGGCGCTGGCACAGGGTGCCCAGAGAAGCTGTGGCTGCCCCATCCCTGGCAGTGTTCAAGGCCAGGTTGGACAGAGGGGTTTGGAGAACCCTGCTCGAGTGGAAGGTGTCCCTGCCAGGGGCAGGGGTTGGAGCTGGAGGAGCTTTGAGGTCCCTTCCAACACAAACCACTCTGTGATTCTATGATAGGAAAGGAGGGGACCCAAGAGGAGCTTTGGAGCTGTGAACCCATCCCTTGCCTGCCATCACTTGTGGGTGCTGCACTTACTGGGACTCTGTGCCAAGCTAGAGGCATCTCGTTGTCTGCACAGACTGCGGCAGATGCAAGATGCTGTGATCTCTTTCATCTCCTGATGCATGGGAAAGCATTACAGCACCTTTGCCATGTATCCCCAGTGGGGTAGGAGACTGCAGACATATTTTGAATGGCTCTTTCTAGGCACTAACCCATGTACCCCTCATCAAGAGAAAGAGCAAAATTCAGGCATGAAAAGATGGCAACGAAAGATTATGTTCCAGGTTTCATTGCTTGTAGCCGGCCAGAGCTCCTCTCTGTGCCTCTAACAAGAAACCTGGGTTGCATGTATTTAAACAGAAATGTTGCTTTTCGTCTATTAGCAACAAAACTCATGTGTAGCTTTCTCTTCTCATCATTTTTTGCTATTAATTAAAACCTGTATAACCCAGCAGCATAAAAGAGCTAAGAATGTCATTTCTCAAGTATCCCAGCCTTTAATAGAAGTGAGAGTGGCACCATTTGTGACCATCTGATGTTTACAGCTGCTGCCTTTAAAGCACATTGTGTCTCAGCATCCACCTTGGCTCGTATCCATTCTTGCTTTAACCTCAGTGACTTTGGCATAAGTGATTTCAGTGCTAAACTTCGCCCCTTTTGTCTTCCATGGAATATGAAGTCTGCTGCTTGCTTATCAAATATGAAACTGTGTACAACTGGGCAGCCTCGTGCTAATGGAATCGATAGAGCAAAAGAGATCTCACAACCACCCTGTACTTTTTACCATTTACTTTGTTCGTCACCCATTAGTTCTTATATTGATTTTGCTATAAAACACAAACTGCATTCCTATCACAGCCCGAGAAAAAAGCACATTGATTATATTGGAACAAGGTATGTTGTAAAAATGAAATGCCTGAAACATTTAAATGTAGTAAGCTCTGCTAAAGTACATAAATCACATTGTTTAATGTTGTAAATGAGTGGTGCTGCCTTAAACAAGGGGAAAAAAGGTGCCATAAACCAATTTTGACACAAAGGAACAGTCTCTGCTTCTCTGTACCTGTCATTTCAGAAATGCCATCAATAATGGTTACTGTTGTTTGCAAGAGGGAGGGGGGAAATGCGCTCAGTATCCCCTTTAAAAAGTTCCTGCAAAGTCACTTTGCAAAATTGACATCAGTGGTGGTTTACTGGCTATAAATAAAGCCTGATTATTACCCTGTCCTGTTTACTTATATCATCCACTCATCAAAAGCTTTTTGATGCACCATTACTAATGATCGTTTCAGGAGCCAAAGTTGAGCCTTGCACTTTGACTGTTATTGATGGGGAGGGAGCTGCAGCTGCTTCCTACCGCCTCGGTGACCACAGCGTCCGCTGGAGATCATGGACACTGTTCCACCAGCTGAAAGGGAAGGGAATGCATCTTTCTGCACCACTTAAGAGTTTAACCCCGAGTAAAGAAGACAGTTGATGAGGTACAGTTCTGCACTGTGAGAGTGCCATGGCAGGGAAAAAGTGTGAAAAAAGAGTGAAAAAGAAGAATTCCATCATAAGTATAAAATAGTTGATTTTGTCAGCAAAGTTATGATTGCAAAAATCTGTTCTGGCTGAGATTCCCAAAGTGCTTTGGAGTCCTGGTCATGATCCAGGACTCTACTAAGCCCAGTACAAGCCAGGAAAGTGATTTTGGAGAGCCTGCAGTTAACAACAGGACAAGTGGCAACAGCCAGGCAGGGATGGATTTTGGTCCAGCAGGAAAGAAAGGGAGGATGGGGGTAAGAAGGATTGGGAGCGGTCTCAAGAGCTTAAAAACCTAAGCTGTTTGCAAGGCTTTCAGGGTCCGGGGAAATAGATTTGATGGGGAGTTAAATAGAGAGGATGGGAGGAAGAAAGGAAAAATGAGGGTGATTAAGGCGGGTATTGTGCATTTGCCTAACAGTTAAGCTGGTCAGAATGGGGTCTTGGCTTCCTGCTCAGCCCTGTATCTGCACATGTTGCTACCAAATCATCCCTTGTGCCAGATTTTCTTGAATGAGCCTGGGAAGAGGAATTAACTCATCTTGGATTAGAGATCCTGAAGCAGGATGGGGTGGCTGTCTGCAGCCTAAGCCTTGGGTGGTGTTTCTGTTTCAGTTCTTACTTCATCTTGTCTGTTACATTTGCTTTTCTGATTCAAGGTTTCTTGTGTGTTTTTCTCACCTGTGAGCCAGAGCAGATGCTGCAGAATCTGGGATAGCTCTGCCAAACTTTGCTTATCTGACAGCTAAAGCCTCCCTGCTTCAATCTAAACCCCAGCAAAACTCAAGTGACTGTAAAGAGGTTGCTATAGACCTTACCTACTGGAAGCAGAATTTGGCCTGTTCCACTGTAAAGGAGAGAAGCAGAGGATTTATTATAGGGGATGTGAAAATTCACTAATGCTGCCAGAGCTCTATCCACATGTGGTATCCCATAGGATAAGGCTGATGGAAACGAAGCTGCGTGCAGTCTGTAGTACTAAACCCTCAGTGCAGTCTGCAGCACTAGACAAGCATTGCACCTAGAAGATGTGCTGAGTATAGGTCCTTTTACTGGGAAATCCCAGTGGATTGCTGGGTGCTTTGTTTGAGCCCATGAGCCCCAGTTTTCCCTGTGTGGCTGCCAATCATTCCCTCTTTAGTTGCAACAGGAGGTTGCTCTGGTGCCCGTTGTGTCAGCACTGTTGCATCGTTGCAGGTCTGTTGTTCTCCATGGGTTTGCAGGGCAGCAACACTTCTTCCTTACCCATGTCCACCTTCTGTCTTCCTCCCAGACATGGGGGGAAAAACCTCATAGAATGACTTTAATATTGAAACCCCTGTGAAATGATTCCTGTTCCTGCAGGAGGGAGCTCGGTGAGGGCTATGCTGATCCAAACGGCAGCTCCAAGGCTTTTCGAAGTTGATGATTAAATTATTTCAAATCAAGACTCTATTTTCCCAGCTTTTAATTTGTTATGGCAAGGTCCAATCCTGCAACATCCTCACAAGTTTGCTCAGGGCATTTTTGTCTTAATGACACCTCCTTTGGTCACATGTGCAAATGAAAGCCGCTGCAGGGAGTGCCCCCAGGCCCCCGGATGGGTGATGGAGGGCTGGTCCCTATCAGATCCGTTGTGAAAACCTGGGAAAGCTGAGGAACTGGAGAAGAAAACAATAAAGGGAAGAACCTGATTTATTTTTGTGGGTGTTTAGCCCACAGAGCTGTCATGCAGCACCTCTTAGAAGGGCAGGTTGCTGTGATAGATGGACAGGAGCTGCACCGCTCAGAGAAGCAGCTGTGATGTGCGATTTGGTCCAAGTTGTTAGAGCTTTCACCAATGCACAACAAGAGTAAGGAATTAGAGGCAATCCTCTTCCAAACTCTGTGGAGCTGAATGGCTGCTCTTACAGGCTCAGCTCGAACCCCAGCTATCACCACTCCACGCAACTCTTTCCTATCCCACAGCCACATGTTGGGGATGTATAATAATAACCAAGCCAGAAAATATGGTTTCTGGAGTTAAAGTGGGATAAACCAGGGATTTTTCTGAGGCCAAGGAGCAGTTACAAAGGGGCCAGTTCAAATGCCGGTCCCCAAGGTTCCCTTCTCTCTTTGGTGGCGGCTTCCTAAGGAGCAGCTCCTGCAGCCCGGTCTCTTACAGCTCCCCCCGCACATTGTGCCCTGCAGGAGGTTAATGAGGGAGCCAGCAAAGCTGGGGCTCTTACTCTCCTGTTTTAAGTTGCTAAGTGCTTTCTTCTGTTGAAACTAAGGTGCGTTTGCAAACCTGCCTTGCGTTTACCTTGATGAGGGTAATTATCCACCTCCAAACAGCGTGATCCAGTTAAACTAAGGCAGCTGGGGGAGATGTTTATTGCTAGTTCCTTTTGACCTGCCCCTGCAGAGCAGCCTGGAGGTGAACCGCTCTGGATTAGAGCAAGCAACGCTCCCACCCTGCTTCGGATTTGAGTAAGTTGAAAGGTTTTTCTTTGTTTCAATGGGGTTCACTGTGTCTTTTCCAAACGCGGAGCTTGCCGTGGTGCGGCGCTAGGAGCCAGGGAGCTGATGCTAAAGGTGGTGTGTGCGGAGGGGGAAACCTGATTTAGTGGCTTTTGTGGTGTAGGGTGCTGGGTTTAGTTTGGTTTATTGTTTTCCAGTTGTGGTCATGGCGTTAGTTAGGCAGTTGCTTGCACTTAACAGATGCTGTGGTGAGGATAAAGTAACCAAGCTTCTGATGAGTTTTAGGCATTTGGTTACCACAGGTCTTGCCCTTTCTCCAGGCAGTTTCTCTTTAAAGCAAGTTGTTAATTATAAGTGATGTTTGTGATGTCCCAGTCTGTGCCTCTAAGAACGTTCCGTGCCCTCAGCTTGAGGTGTTTTGTTTCTAACTACTTGAATTGCTATTTTCTGCCTTAGACATAGGTAATTGTTTTTGCTGCAAAACGCTTTCTTGGATGATTATCAGTTGACTTGCATTAATATTTACAATAACTTTTTTGTTAGTAAATTTTGCTGCAACAGGAAATGAAATGCAAATTAACAACTGTAAAGATTAAAACATAATGAAATAGGACATGAACTCCGGAGAACTAATGAATAAAGTGGCTCGAAGGCACAAAAAGATGTCCTTCAAAAAACAAACAGAGAGATAAATAATAAGATAAATAATTTTAAGGCATTAAACTGTCAAAGAGAAAGAAATACAAAGTATGGGATAAATTGTTTCATGCCCAAGTTATAATTGCATTCCTTCTTCTTAATAAAAAGCTGAAGTTTCTCTGTGAATTTAACCAAGTGTGTAATTGCTGCATGGTGGGTTCTTCCCTACCTTACAAATCAGCGCATCAAAATGTCTCTCTGTTTAACTTTACTCTCCTTATCTATTTAACAAATATATTGGTCTGATGGACAGATACAGAAGGTTTGAAGCAGTATTTGTCTACTCCGCTTTCTGTTCCCCAAAGCGAGATGCTGGGTTGCTTTTGTGCGTGGAGTTTGCCCGAGCTGGCAGGCATAGTCCCTGCTTCCGCAAAGCTCCCAGGCCCTGATGTCTCTTATCGCTCACGTAACGCTCTTTTGTCTCTAAGATAGCCCATTGCTTCTTTGTTTAATGAAGGGCTGGGGACAAAACCTGTGCATGGGGGCTGCTGGCTGCTTTCTGGGGCAAACCCCTCCCTGACTGCATGGCTCTGTTGGTGCATCTGAGCCTGGAATCGACCCTGAGTTAATCTGTGTTGTTTAGACTTTGTTGTTTTATGTTGCTTGGATCTTGTGAACCAGGAGGCATTTCTGGTTCAATCTGTCTTGAATACTCTCTCGTATTCTATTTAGTGTTTTATAGCTGTAGCAGGGTGCAAACATCTTTTTTTTTTTTAGGTGTGAGTCTAAAATATCTCCCCTTAAAATCAAAGGAGATGCTCCCAAGGCATTGCTCACGGTGGGATCAATCCCTTATTCTGTAAAGGTTAGGGCTGGGATTCTTCTGCTCATGGTTAATCCATGTACAGCTTTGGCATTTCAGGGAGATGCAAAGGCGCCTTCAGGGGGTTGCTGCTCCCTGGCTTGCTAAGGCTCAGACAGCACCAGCTGCCCAGGAGGATACAAACCTCTGAAATCCCAGGCCATTTGGATTACCAAATTGTAGTCTGAAATGCTTCTTCTCTTGGCCTGCCTTCCATCACTACTGGTTTAATTAAGGATGGAGTCTGGACTTCTGAAGTATTGACATACTCCTGGGTGATGAGGTTTGCTTGGCTGGATTTTCAGATGTGTTTGAGCCTCCCTGGAGATAAATGGAAATTAATATTGAAGCTGCTGAAGTTCTAGGTGTGTTTTCTAAAGAAAAGCAATCTTTTTCTCTAATTTCACCCATCTCTGGTGAATTGTTGTGGTGGGCTTTGAAGGCCCAGGTGGGACCTGGCAGTAGTTACTTGCCCTGGTGAAGCTTGTTTGCATGTGTGCATCGAGGCAGTCAGGCTCTCCAGTGGGTCACTGGTCATAAAGCAGGCTCACATTGAAATCCCCAGTTGCTCGGGAGTGTTGGAAGTTGTAAACTGATCAGAAGGAAAAGGTTTTGAGTATCAGAGGAGGTGATGTATGCTGAAAACAGGAACGGTGGCAGTGATAGGGATGTGTGGGACCTGGGGATTATGTAAATAGTATAGAATTAATGGGTGGATTGTCCTCGTTTTGGCTGGCATAGTGTTAATTTTCTTTCCAGTAGCTGCTGTAGGTCTGTGTGCTGGTTTTAGGATGAGAATAATGTTGAAAATGCACTGATGTTTTACTTGTTACTAAGTCAAGGCCTTTCCAGCTCCTCAGCCCACCCCATCAGTGACGATGTTATGGCAGGGGACAAGAAGCTGGGATGGGACACAGCCAGGAGAGCTGGCCCCAGCTGCCTAAAGGGATATTCTGTACCATAGGATGTCATGATCAGTATAGAAACTAGTGGGAAATTTTCTTGGTGCCGCTGCTCAGGAGCTGGCTGGGTATCAGTTGGTGGGTGGTGAGCACCTGCACTGTGCATCACTTGTGTGTTATAACTCCATTATTATTATTTCCCATTCTGTTTCTTAGTAGGTGGTTTTCATCTCAACCCACAAATTCTGCATTTGCTTTCAGTGCCACTGGGGAGGAAGGGAGGGAGTGAGGGGCTGTGTGGTGTTTGGCTGCCTGTTGGGTTAAACCATAACAGACTGCTTTTTTTATAGAGACTTCATGCAAACATCGCTTCTATTTATTCTCAGCCTGATGTAGAATAATTCTGTGTATGATATCGCATTCATTATCATACATCAAACTGTGATGGCAAACAGAGGGCTTCACCCTAAGAGCAAAGAGGAGGAATGAACTCTCAGAAACAGATGAAGCTTCACAAGTTAATTTTGAAACAGAGCTGGCTGTACAAACCAATGCCTTTTCTCTGTCATTTGCACTTCCATTCACAAGGATGGCCAAGCCCTGGCACAGTGGATGTAGTAAAAAATCCCCTCTCCTGGCTGAAATGCTTCCAGCTTTTTATCACGGAGTCTTCTTGCCTCTTAAACCTCATCTTTAATTTCTAGATCCAGCTCTGCATCATCTCTTTTGGTGGCCTCAAGGTTGCAGCTTGATTGGTCAGAGTTAGTGCTTTCGTACTTGGTAGCACCTCGTGATGTCTGAGCAATTAGACCAAGCATAAAAGTAATATCTTCTACTCTATTACCTGTAGAAGAGGATCTGTCCTAGTAAATATGTAAGGGGCAAAAGATTCTATCACCACTGATGTACTTTCTCCTCCACCTTCCAATAACCTTGGTGGCAAGTTACACAAATATTTCACTGGCTGCATGCAGACTTGGCTTTAGCAAGTGTGTATTTCAGCTCCTCATAAATAAAAATAATGGGCCTAATTTTCATCTTTGCTAAAGACCACTTGTATCTATGTGGGGATAGATGCTCAGCCAGTGTGAGCTCTCTCAGCATCACTGCAGCCGGCAGAGCCTGGATGCTCTGTGCCTACCAATGCTTTGTTCCTGGGTGTTTCGTGGCCCCATTGAGTAAGTGCAAATTTACAGCAGAGCATTGCACAGGGCCTGAGCTGGAATGAGAAACAGGTCTAATTAAATTTTGTAACTGAAATCATTATCAAGGCCTTGCTCATTTTCACTGTACAAATATTCCAGCTGAAAGGGTTGTATTTACAAGTGCTATTTATAATTAAGCATTTCACTTGATTCGCCTGCAAACGGAATGTAAATCATATTTTGCTCTGTTAAAAGGCAAGGGAAAGGGGAAAGTGTTTCCAAGTAATTTATATTGCCTTTTGTGGTTAGCAGAACCGCAGGTTTATGCAAATAGGGGTTGGTTGAAGTCTGTGTATTTTACCTGTAGCGATACTCTATTTCAGTCAGGCTCCGTTGGGCAAAGGAGAAGGGAAACAAGACTGGCTTGCGCTCCCTCTGCGCTGCAGCTGAGCAGCCCCTGGGGATGCCTGGGCTCTGCACACCAGGGTGGAGGGAGAATACGTCCTTCCCATCAGTGGCTGTTACATCCAGGCTGTGCTCACTACTGTTTGCGGTGATACTGGGAGTTCAGTGGGTACCTGAACCTCTCATGGGATGGGAAAGGTGTTGGTGCATCAGTAAGGAGGCTTCCTGGGACCCAGGGGATTACCTGTTCCAATGCAGTCTGAGATGTAAGGGAAGATTAAACCCCTGCTTTGGGCTGCTGAGGTAGCGTAAAGCTGCCTGGAGCAGGACTCTTGTATATGCAGGGAATCCTTTTATGCAGGGATGAGATGAAGCTTGTCAGAGTGCTGAATGATGAGGGTAACTAACTCCTTTGGTTCCTTGTGACTCAGATATGGATCAGATTTTCTTGCAGTAATTGAGCTCCTAATGTTGCTTGAAGGCTTCTGGGGTTTAATCCTGAAGGTGGAAGGAGGCTTAAAACCTTAATGCCCAGAGGGCACTTCTTTACCCTACCACCTTGAGAACCCCTGTGACCCCCCAGACAGCAGGATGCTGTGCGAGAGTCACTTGGTGGTTTCACGTTGCTAATGGTGCAGCCCATCTCCCTGCCATAGTGCAGCTGCACTCCTCGGTCATGTCAGGGTGGATCTTGCATTTTGATAGACACCAACTTATTTGCTTTGTGAAAGTGTGGCTTCATTCAGTACGTTATACATAAGTAAAAGCATACTGTGTAGTGTTAAAATTACAGGCCTTTTTAACCCTATTTTTGCCATACTTTAGGTGTTTATCCTTTGGCTATCCTCTTTAATTGAGAAGTGACTCTTCAATTTACAACTGGAAATGAAGCATTTTCATTATCACTGTGATTAGGAGCTCCAGCCAAGGGTTAAACTCTGCTTGTGTTAGACACTGTGCAATCATAGCTCAAAAAGGTGATACCTGCCTGGAACACCTCATAATCCAATAGGAAGACAGGGAAAATATATGTATCTAATAACAAAGGATGGGGCTGATGAGTGAGGGCCTGGGAAGGCAATAACCAGTGATGGCTCACGGGGCTCTCGTCAAACCCTTCCCTATGGGGGGATGTGAGTTCTGCCTGAGCAGACCTCCAAAATTAGGCAAATTTAAAGGCCATCTGCTGGTGGATTAGCTAAATAAAAATATAATGTAATTGGATTGGGTGCTCATTGCAGCCTCCTGGGTTACAAATGAGAGGGAAAGGTCACATTTCTTGAGGCTATCTGAAGCTGAGTGGATTTATTGTCTCGGCTTTTCATAACCTGCGCTTGAAGATGTAATATCAATTTCTCTGATGTCTTTTTAGCTGTGGAGAATCTCTTGCTGTGCCACACATAGAGCATCACATCGTCGATGCTGGCTGGACCTGTGCCAAAGGCTTCTGTGTTTATATCGCTCCTGACTGTGTTGGGAAACAAGTAGATTGTTAAATGACAGGACAAATCAGTTGGGCTGGAAGCTTCCAGCTCCAGTAATTACAGCTCCGTAATGTCCTGCTTCACAATTCAGTGTTGCAGATACCGGTCTCCATGCGTTATGGGAATAGGAAGAGCTCAGCACAGTTGGATCCCGACTGGGGTGATCCTATGGTAGCTCTGCAGTGGGATGAACAGGACAGGAGGGGAGGGCAGACAGGGAGGAAACATGGGGAGAACATCCCAGGCAGGATGTGCATGAGGCTAAGCAACCAGATGAGGTGCAAGCATAACACAACGGTGATTAGAGGGGTTTTTGACTTTCCTTCAGTGACCTGGGAAGTCCTGGAGATGTATGATGTGACTGGTGGCATAGAGGAGGGATGCCATAAGTTATTTTCACATATAAGACTTCCAACCTGGAATATTTATTAGTACTTTTCAGTGACACAAACAGGATATCTGGATGAAGGAAACACAAGCCAAGGGAACACAACGGATGTTTAAATCATGCACATTCAGTTTAAAGAAAGAATCAGGTTTAGAAAATGAATAACTGCTCGTGAGCTGATGTCTCTATTTTAAGGCAGAGCAGTTCAGCCGCCAAGAGAGCATCCCAAGCAGGAGAGGGAGGTTGTGTTATTCTATCAACAGATGCTCAGTCAAATGAGAACATGTCTGTGTGGAAAACAAAGGGCACTGAGGATGGACCCTTAGTTCTTTAAGTAATTTCTTTGGAGCTTTTTCTCTAGCAGCACGTTTTTGTTTGAAATAGCACTTAAAAACCACATTTGATTGTGATTACAGGAACCATAGTTCAGGATGAAACAACCTTGCTTTTGAAACTTTCAAGCTGATTTCTCATGGGTAGATGTTTCCTCAACGCAGGCTTTCTTCCCTCTAAACATTTCTCTTTCACGTGTGCGCTTCTCCATCCCACCTCCTGCTCGCTGTGTGTGTTCCCCCAGGCTGGAAGTGAACTGTTTGCACTCCGGCAGGGCTGGTTTCATTCCAGCACCATTAAACAATGGCACCAAATGTGAGATTCTCCCTATTCAATTTCTGGTATGTCAAGAGGTGTCTGAACCGTTAATTTTAGGCTGGCTTTCCTTAGATGCAGCCTCCACGCCATGCACCCAAGGTACCATGCTTGGACCAGCACAAACACGCTTAAAGGCCGGGTGAAGCAAAGCTGAGGCTCTTCCTCATGCGCTGAAACAAAGCCATGTGAATTGAGTCTGTGTGCGAGGAAACAAAGCCCATGAAGATAAATAGGGCTAATCCCTCGGCAGCCTGTAAACACACGCCTCTGCTCAAACCTAAGCCAGATAACCCAAACCACCCTGGGAAAAAGCAGCTTGGAGAGTGTCAAATCACACCGCAAAGCCAATGCATTGCTTTGTGACTTCCAATTAGGGACTTGCTGTTGTATAATTAAGTTTCTGACGACACTGCATTTAAAGCCATGTCAGTGCTTTCGTTTAGAAATGCAGCTCGGCAGGTGCCTCAGCTCCCAGCTGGAATCTGGTGTTCAGCATCTAATCCTGGAAGTGATTTTTATTGTATTTTAATTTCAATTTTGAGTGGGGAAAAAAAAATCCCTCTGAGCAGTTGAGGTGCACGGGAGGGAGAAGAATTAAGTCTTTTCAGTGTGGTTTAGTTCTGCTTTAGGTCCCAGCTGTGGTATATGTGGTGTTGTTATTGGCGCTGGTGTATGTGTACCCATGTTTGCACAGTTCTGCAAATGAGCAGTAATCAGACCTGGAAGCTGTGTTCTTTGGGGTATTTTATGCTATACATAAGCTGCAAATGACATCAATTCAAGTGGGTTTTTTTTTCTTTATTTATTTGTACTCCTCCTCTTGTAGGATCCATGCATGCAGGACAAAATGTCCTTGCTTTTCCTGCATCGCTTGTGGAATCCCCAAGTCCCTGTAAGAGAGAGCTCAGGTAGTGTTTGGTGTGGAGACAGCCCCTTTCTGCTGTGTGAGGCTCTGTGCCTCTTGGACGTGTTTATTTGCAGGGTCGCAGTCAGGATCTGATGGGCTGAGAGTCAGGGCTGGTGTGTGCCTGACTGCCTCAATGGGAGACGGGTAGGATGTGATATTGTAGTGTGTGATATTAAATCTCTTCTTATGTCTCAGGTCTAAGTTGAGGGGACTGGGAAGCAGTAATCCTCCCTCCAGACAGCAGCTGATAGCTTCATCTAATGGGCCCAGAGCTGAGAATACCCTGACTGAGCTGGCAGCCACTCCCAGACAGAAAGGCCATGGCTGTGCCCTCAGTTTAACTTGGAGTTTGAAAGAAATAATACAAGTGGGGTAAGTTAATTGTAACAGAAAGATGAGCATCACCTTTGGGCTCCTTAGCTCAGCAGGGTCTCTGCAGGCATAGGAGGCAGTGGCATGGCATGGGTACTGTCCTTCCACCTCCTCCTGGGCAGCCACTATCCATGACAGGGGAAAGCAGTCTCATGGGTTGATTTTCATTTGTATATCTTAAAGCCACTCAAGCTTGGTCATTGCAGTGCGTTTAGAGCCAGATTTGGATGCCTGCTGGCTCTTTTGGTTAGGAGTGTTTCTATGCTGATTAAAATGATGTAGAGCCCTGAAGGATGGGTGTCTGCAGGGTTCCTTGAGCGTGGAGGGCTGCCACAGGGGATGGTGGATGCAGGTTCTCCTCTGCTCCAAAAGACATTTGCTTCATCAACTTCAACAGACATAAATAATGATACCCACAGAACTGTGAAACCGTTTGTGTGCTTCCTGAGGATGAAACCATTTGATTTGGTCTCACTTAAAGGTCTGGAATTTCTGAATGGATAACTGAATTCCGGAGTCCATTACACAAGGCAATTTACACTGTCCTCAAGCTTTGCCCATGGAAACACATTAGCACCGTTCCCCATTTGGCTATTGAAAAGCTATTATTCTAAATACAAGAAAGGGAAGAAAAATCATTTTGCCTTTTCAGAGCTTATTTGTTGTGTTTGTACCAGCACAGCGGTGTCAAGTGATGCCTTTGGCAATAAAGGAGGGAAGCAGGGAGGAGCACTGCGCTCCTGCATTAGGAGGGCTCTCACCGCTCTGGATGTATCCAGGTAGCACCTGCTGCTGCCATGGAAATCTGCATTTTTCTGTCTTAGAGATGATGTAGCAAATGAAGAATGAAGGCAATCCTTGGAGCGGACCAGAGAGATGTACCTTGGCTTACCTGACGGCTCCTGAAATTGCCGAAACGTGCATGAGGAGAGGTGGCAAATTGTCCCTGGTGCTATCTCGGGTAGCTTTGTGCCTCCAAAGAGGTCTTTAGGGTGACGGATCGCTTGTGAGCAGATCAGTCATGTTTCAGGGGTTGATTTTTGTTAGGTTCTGGGTTGGTTTACTTGATATTCTGTTTCCTTTGTCCTTTTTTATTTTACACTGAGAGTGCAGTTCTGCTTTAGGTGTGAGAAGAGGAATTGATCTGAGGGAAACAGACAATGTGAAAAGAGGTTTTTTTTGGCTGGATTGGGAGTGCTTTGTCTCCCTGAGCCTCTGCTTCCCCTTTGTAAGTTAAAAAGCTGCTCATGGCATCAAGTTTCTCGCTCGTGGCATTGGCTCTCAATGGCATCTGTGGACAAAGCACAGGTCCTGGGTAGCTCTGAGGATGTGATTTGTCTTCTGCAGGTATTGGCTAGTGACTTCTTAATTATAATTTTGAAGAGAGGTGGAATTTATCAGTAGTTATTGCACTTTGTCTCAGAGGCAGCCCCTGTGATCTTGCTGTTCAGTTTAATGCATTTAGCACTCTTTTCCTATCTGTCAGTGTGATGGTGCCAAAGGCAGGGGCAGTTGTGGATGGGGATACCAGAGTAAGCAGTGCACATTATTCAAGTAGATGGGTAACTTTAGCCTTACCCTTTTCCCTTATATTTCAAGCAGGGAACACTTTCAGCGCATCAGTACTGGGAATTAGCAGTGAATCTTGCTTATTTGTCTTATGCTAGCTGAGTAAACACCATGTGTTATCTCAGGCCACCTATGGAAAATTCACTTGAGGATGAAAAAGCAAGTAGGAACTTCTTCCTTTTAGCAGTGACAGTATCTCCAGGCTGATCCACCTGAAATCAGTGTTGTATAAAAGCAGCGAAGTTAAGGGTCTCCTATAGATGGAGTTAATTGCTGCTGACCTCCTAATTCCTTATGCTGGTCTTTCTTCTGCACTTTTGATCATTACACTAATATAACTTTATATCAGTAAGGGGAATTTTTACCTGAATAAATCTGCTCTGTTGTTGACTTAGGAAGATGTTAAATGCCCAGGCCAGGTATTTCATCATGACTAGTAAATGGTCAGTGTGCAGGCATGTGTGTGCTCATGTTCATCTTCATGTGCTTCTCATGCTGATAGGGATGATGTAAGCAAAAGTACCTCGGCGCATGTATTTTCCTTGTTTTTCATTCTTTCTTTCATGCTTTTTCAACTTATAACTTTTAGAAAGGTGGCAAATAGAGGTTTCTAATGTTCTTTTTCTTGTCCTTATGTGGTCTCTTAGAATAGTCAACGTGGTGTGTCAGGCTTAATCTGGATCTTTGTAGACTTACAAACCTGGAAGGATTGTCAGCTTTTACCCATCAGTGAAAGGGTAGAAATGATGAAAAGCTCTTGCTCCCAAGTTACCTCACTGTACAGAGACCTCATTGGAGTCCCTCTTTGGAGCTGTCTGAACTTCTTCCCACTTCCTGGTGAGATTTAGGGTACATGTGCCTCTCTCAAGGCTTGCAATCCATCATGAGCTTAATGGTGCTTTCAGGCTTGCAATGCAAGGTGAGGCTTGCAATATCACCCTCTCTGGAGGTCACAGTCTGAAGGTCTCGCAAGCTCGTTGCTTTACCATGCTTTAAATAAAGCTGGATGCTATTTCCTAGATTATCTTGTAAGCCTTACACTGGATTGTGGAGTTTATTTGTTGCTGCAGCATGCTGTAACTAGTGTGATACGAAGGCTCTACAATTCCAGCTGATGATTCACAGCAGATCATTTGATATTTAGGGCTCTGTTCATTAATAAATTATGCTCCATTTACCTTGTTTTCTGTGGAATTTATGAGTCAAAAATGCAGAGTGCACCAAAACCGATCCATTCATCAAGTTCCTCTTCTCTCTGTGTAATTGGCTAACCCATCATTACGGCCCCCAGGGGCACATTGCACAAAAAGGTGTATCCCGCATGAGCAAGCACAGAAGCCTCAGGAGGGGAAACAAAGATTTAGCTTTTGTTTGAGTCTGCAGGTTGCCCCAGTTGGTGCCTTTGAGCTTTGTAAGCAAGAAACTTCCCAAGCCAATCTGTTTTCTTGTTTGCTCTGTGTGTACCCCAGGCTTTGTGACAGCAAAGGAGATGTCCTGCTTGTGCTTGGTCTCAACAAGTGCTCGAATGCCAACGTTGCAACTGCAGGAGGCAAGAGGTGGAGGGAGGAAAAGGCTGTTGTGATAGTCTAGATCCATCTGCAGTTTGCTTTCACGCACATTAGCTAAACCAAGCGTGTGACACAGAATAAAGGTGAATTTATTGACTGACGGAAAAGCTCCAAGGTGCCAGAAGTCATAGATAGCACTGAGGGCTGTGGGAAATGCAGGGGATTGGTGAGGGGTGCAGGTTGTCCAATAAGCAGAAGAAATTAGATGCCTCTTTGCTGGTAAACCACAGGAGAATGCCTGCAGACCACAGTGTCTCTAGTTGGCATCTAAACAGGCAGTGTTGTTTCTTTGTTTTAATGTTCTTTTTATTTAAGCACACAAATACTTACACATTGGCACAATTACTTATGCATTGACATAAGCTAGAGAAGCTATTAAATAGCAGTGAAGAGGAAGGAATAACAATTGCATATATCCCTTTGATTTTCCACCACTTAATGGGTAAAGCCCTAAAGAGAAGACAAAACAAATAATAATTAGGAAGTGCTTCTTTACAGGATGAATTGTGAAAGTGTCTCTGCTGCTGTCTGCAATGTAGTGTAAAGATACTTGCAACAGCTTTAAACGACCTGTCTAGCTGGTAGAACAGGGAGACTAACATAGATTAATTCCCCATTTTTAGCACTTGGTATCTTTGTTTAAAGCTGCTTCGGATGACTACAGCATCCTACAATATGGACACATTGCTTGACTGCCTTCTTTCCCTGAGTTACTTGATGAATAACCATTTATATCTGGTACCTGGAACATGGTCTTGCCTGGTGTGGGGAGAATGGAGGTTAAGGAATGTGAGATTTAGAAGTGAAAAAATATAGCTTCAATTCATATGCATAGAACTGAATTCTGCATTGCTGGGGAGCTGATTTTCCTGCTTTTGTAGATCTCATTTTCTTAGAATGAGTTGAATATAAACTTAATAACAAACTAGAGGGTTTGTTTTATGGTAAAAGGAGCTTGGCAGGGGGCTCGGAGTCACCTACCAGTAAGAATTCATGAGGAAAACTCATATACTTCACCCAAAACTGCTGGCTCCCTACTGTGAGCTGGATGGGTTGGTACTTCCCCAGGCAGCTTCAGAGACATGGAGACAGTTCTGGCAGATCCTGATCATGGTTCCTGGCTTTCCTTGTTGGGTAGACCTGTTGTTCAGCTCAATTAAAAACACTTTAAGTTGTCTCTCAGCTTTGAAGGTCAGTCAGGAGAGGTTACACATGCTCCTGGGGCTCCCAAAGCCTGTGTGTGGTTGGTTTCAACAGCCTACAAGATTTCTTATGCTGAAGTAGAGGTGGCTAAGACTGAAGTTAGTGTAGATCACCATTGCCTTGGACAAGTCCTAGCTGCTGAGTTAAACATGGGTGAACTTGCGTGCTCTGTATGGCGCAGATGTTTACACTGATTTAGAGGATAAAATCGATGTTTGATGGAGCTCTGGTGTGGGGCACAACCCCGGCACTGGGTTGGGAAGGGGAAATCCAATCTTCCTGGCACGCAGGCCAAACTGAAGTATGATCTGTTACGCACTTCAGTTCTATGCACAAAGCACACTTCTTAGTGCTTCCTTTGAAGCAGGAGCTAACTGCACTTGATATCATGCCAGTTGATGATATGCTCAGCTGCTTTCAAGAAGGGAGGCTCCAGGATGAACCTGACCTCTCCAGAGCAGTTATGGGACTGCTGGGCTCACGTGTTCATGTACCAGGGCTTGTGCCCTTATGTGCCAAGTTTGGAAAGGTTAAAGCTTGGCTTTTAAAACATACCTTAAAGAGGAAAAAATTAATCTTGGTAATTTGTCTTAATTGCTATGATACAGAGAAAAAAACCCTGTGCATGGGAAGGGAAGCAAGAAGCAAATATTTGGTAGCGCTTTGGAGGTCATGACTATTGGGTTGGAGCTTGTATGAATGTGATTTCTGTTGGGAGTCAAGTCTAATAGCAGTGTAATTTATATGAAATATATAGCCGGAGACTATGTCTCAGTTCCGCTGAAGGTAATGGTAAAACTCCAATGTCCTCAGTGGGGAATTTGATGCCTGGAGAAATGTTTTATTATTGAAACTTTATTAACACTTCCTATGGAAGGGCTGGCTCCCCTTGCTGCGTTGTTCTGTCTGTGCAGGCATAGGAGCTGAGGAAATGAACAATAGACGTAATGTACCAAGCGTTCCTTTCAGTCTGAAATTCTCAGCACATTGTTGTTTTAAAGGGCTGTATTGAAAACATCTGGTAAAGAGATTAAAATAAGGTGCTTTTAAACAAAGAATCCTTGGCGCAGAGTAAGCAGAAGAGCTGTAAGAGATTTTTATCCTCCAATTTTGTAGTAAATGACTTGGACTGAATTGCAGCCCACAACCCATGCAAACGGTGAGCAATTTGACTTGTTAATTTTACACCCCTCTGTTGCTGCTCCTGTGGGATTAGTTAACACACCTGATGAGTCCTTCCCTTTCCGTGGCTCTGCCTGTTTGGGATTAATCTCGCTCTGCTTCTTTTGTACACGCTTTGAAATATCTCTTAGGTTTTAGAAGGCAAAAGGCATTTTTGGGGCTATCCAAACGCACCTCATGCCCATTCCAGGAGTGTCACGAGTCATTTTCTTTTCAGTCACATGTAGTTCAATAGTGCTCTTTTTATGATCTTACAGTCCTATCAAACCTGTGCTGCAGTTATGGGTATTGCTCTGTCATATCACTCCAAGAGATTGTTAATCTTATAATTAATTCCCCCCATAATCTCAATTAAATGTGCAGACACCTCAGCTTTGCGCTCTTGTCTATGGAAAATGGATGGTCTCTATTATTGCATGCTGATGACTGAAGGTGCGTTGCCTGCATATGGAGCTCTCAACTGCTTTTTTAACCTTGAGGAAAGGTGCCCTGCAGTAAAAGGGAGCACTTTGCACAAGCAGAAATGTTCTGGTTTTCTTGGGTTTGGACCAGTTCTGGTGCTCAATGAACAGGAATCATTTGGGGCTTACGCATGCAGGAGAGAGAGAGTAATTTGGAGTTACTTAAAGGATTGCAGCAGCTCTCCCTGGATGCTTTTCTGCATCTTTAGGCAGCTAACTGCATTTATCAATCTGACTGCTTGTCTTTCTGAGAAGCAGCTGACTGCTTAAACACAAAGCTAAGGTATCCTTGGAAATTGGGATGGTGAATGTCTGAGTAGCGATGACTGAAGGACTGTCCTGGTGCTCCTATTACCTGCGGTGGGTCAGTGCCCTTGTTCTGCTGGCTTGTGGGATGCTACTACCAACCAACATCCCAAAGTCCTGCAGGACCAAAAAGAGAGCTTAAATTTTGCTGTACAGCTCTTCATCTCTGTTAGAGCCTGGAAAAAGACAACTTTATTAGTACTTCAGAACATTTTCCCTGTTAATATTTCATACAAGTAAGTTCCTGCAAGGCTTGAAAAGAGTTCTGAGAAATTACCAATTATTAGTTGTTAGCACTATTGATAGCACTGGAAAACCCAAACTACTGAGCGCTTGGATAGGACCTGCCAAAATAAAAAGGCTGTGATTATGGGGGTGGATATTTTGATGTATCATTAGAGTGAGCCAAAGGGTTGTGAGGCTGTATGACTTGTGAGGAAGCTTTTCTTGCTAGGAGCATTTTGCAGAAACAAAGCCTGTTGCTAATCAGTTTTGAAGTCTGCCTAAATTCAAAAGCAGACATTAGGAAATCAAATCCAAAATGACAGCTGTGTCCACAGCTGCCATGCAGCAGGTTGGAACCTTTGCTGATGTCTTGCACAAAACCAGAGCAAGAGTTGATTCTTTACTGTCAGTTCTGCTTTCCTCCTTTTAACTGCGCTTTGAGGTTTCCATTGACTTCACTATTTCCTTTCAAAACAGTTTCTTGCTCTGCTGCTTATTGAGTTTCTACTATTGTGTTATCAGGCCGAGCAATGTAGCACCATGGAAGTAATTGGAAACCATATTTATTAATATGACACATGGTACAGAGTGCAGGGTCAGGCTGGGGAAGGAGATTAACCCTCTTGGGCTCGGTGGACCACCACAAGAGTGAAGATGAGGAGGCAATGGGGCTGGTTCTCCTTGATGCCCCCAGTCTGAGCATCATTTATCTTCAAGTTAAGCAAGCTGGAGCTGCTAAATCAGCTGCCTCCTGAAAGGCACAAGCATTTAGGAAGTGGGATTTGAGGAGAGAAGGCTTGAAGCAATAGAAAGCACTTGAGGTCTGCTTCATGCATGGTTACATGTCTTTGATATTTGCATTTGAAAAAGCAGCCCCCCCAGGTAAGGCCTTTACCCAGAGTTGGTTTTGAGCAGCTTTGACATCTGGTTCGTGTTTTCTTTTGCAATTTTTCTTTGTAATTCTTTTTCCTTCCTAAAGGCTCCATTGTGAGGGGCTGGAAGCAAACTAATAGGATCCACAGTGTTGCATTTGAATTCGGATTAGTCCAAGAGCCTTCATGTTTCAAGAGCTACAAACTTAGTGGTGTTAATAAATAAACAATGAAAAGGAAACCCAGTACCTGGATGGGAGGCTTGCTTTGTTTTTGAAAGGCAAAACCCAAACCAACAAAACCCAAACATCCTCAAATCCAAACCCAAATGAAACCCGAAGCTCAACAACAACCCTACAAACCTTATAGCTTTACCAAGCATCTAATGAACTTGGCTGGAACACTAAATTGTGGTTTAGGAGATGCAATGAATTCAAGCTGTTTTCCTTATTTTGATCCTTTTCTTCCTCTGTGACTGCTAAAGAAGGAACGCAACTCAATGGCAGGAGAATTGCATATAAATGGTGAGGTTTAAAGTGGCAGCAGTAGATAGCTATTTATTAATCAAGCATTAGTTATGGTAGTTAAGCATTTAGGGGTAATAAAATGTAAATGTGTTTTCAGCACAAGTTGTGGTTCTTAAAAAGAAAGTTATTTAAGAGAAATTGTTGCAGGAAGGTTATGGCTTATATTAATTGCAGAATTTACTTGCTGCATCAGGCGCTTCTTATACTAAACAGCAACTTAAGGAATTGCTATTATTAACATACGCAACATGACTTAAATTGTCTGCAAGGTAAAATGTGAAGTCTTTACTGAAAGAGTCTGATTTCAGCCTTTTGCTTTGTGCGTCTGCTTTAAGAAGTGGTCCACAAGTTGACCCTGTTATTCATCTAGAGAGTATAGGAGCACAGAATCTAGTTTGCTGGGCTATGAAGGTTGCTCTGCTGTGAAAGGAGAAGTCAGACCGGAAACGTGGCCCTTCCCATGGCTATTTGGTGTCTGTCTTTCAGCAGGATCCATATGCCTGCTGTTAATATTAGCACGTTTTGTGGATGTAGGTGATGATTTGCGAAATGGGTGAGCTATTCCTCACCTGTTCTCTTGTCTGTCTTGCATGTGTAATACAAGGTTGGCATCGCAAATGCACCTAGTTAAGGCAAAACTGTGATTATATTTTTGTAGGTAAACTTGAGTAAATAAAATTTAATCAGGAAATATAGTAAATATGAATATCAGACATGGTATGTAATCAGGAAGTACTTCTATAAACAGCAGAAAATGAGCATATGGAATCTCTATTGGTTCAGTAGGCATAGCCATTTAGGAACAGAGTTGCTTCCGTGTTCAAGTGATGGAGATGCTGTAGGGAACTGTGTATCCATAACCATTGCCTGCCCTGTACACACCCCAGGAGGAGCTCCCCATGGGGGTGCCAGGTTGTGCTGGTGGGTCACAAAACAGGACCGAGGTGCTGAGACTGGGATAGGCAGGGCAGCTGTTCTGGATTTGGCCTCTTTGGGAGCCTGTGGCTGGAATATAACTGTGATTGGCAGCTACTGTTCTCCTTGTGGAGGACCACCATGTGAAACATTGCAGTGATAAAATGGTGGTGGAAGAAGACCTCCAAAGTGGAGATGCTGAAAGGCCAGGGTTGCTCCCAGGTGTATCCGCTTGCTGACTGGAGTTGCTCTTTCTATGTATCAGAATATAAGAGATTTTATAAGCTAATCTATACTTTTGATTGGCTTTCATGAGCCTTGCAGTCTGTTATTTATACACACCATTATTACACAGCAAGCTTTGTAATGCGTTAGGTCAGTAACACGTTTGCTTTGCTGCCTGGTGGTTTTGCTGCTGAGCTAACCCGTAGTGGGTGTTCCTGGATACGGGCCTTGCTTCTGGATGAGTCTGCTTTATTGAGAAAGGCCAAAAGGAAGTAATCAAATCTCAGATGGACTTGCTGGGATCTGATCTTGTTTGTCCAAATCCTGGTGGAGCTGGACCTTGATTGACTTGTTGCTGGAGAGGATCGATTCCCTTACAAGAACCAGACCACAGGCATTTCTCAGTTTTCCTTCTAATTCCTAGATAATGTAATGTAAAATGCCTCAGGTGATTTGGTTTGTATAAAGCATTTCAATCTCTTGACATGTCTTTTCTGGACCTTCACTACAATTCTGAGGATGGGAGGGAAGCAAGTGAGCATGCAACGCTGCTATCCATGGCCAGGCTTTGCAAGGTGGGTCATCACTCATCAAATCTTGATGGAGGTGGCGTCTGTGGCAAGGCCCCATTAGCTGTGAGATACCAGGTATGCTTCAGAAGGATGCAGAGTGCAGAAGGAATACTGACCTTGCACCCTTTGCACCACCTTTTTTCTCAGCTCTCTTCCCTGTGACTGTTCTCGTATATTCTTCTTTGCTACCTTGCGCTTTGGTACTTTTGGACTGGGACTTGTCCTATTAATGCATATAGCAAAAATTGTCTGAATTATGTTCTGTCATTAATTCTAACCTTTTTTCTGTAAGAAAGGTACAATTCAGAGTCTCCTGCTCTGATTTGTGCTGCAGAAATTGGTCCCCCACTGCCAAGCGTGGGTTTCTAACACCAAAATACAACCACTTGGTGTGAGAAGGTCCTGATGGATGACTCGTGCAAAAGCTGGAGCAAAAGGCATTTCAAGTGCAAAATGTCTTAGCAGGGCAGACAAGGCTGAGTGACTGAGAAGTGGAGACTTTTATGGCAGAGGAAGGTGTGTAAGTGCAAAGATGCAGTGTTTCTGCAAGCTGACTCATAAAGGGCATGCATTAAGTGTTGAGACAAACCAATTCCGGACAAGAGCCCTCAGTGATGTTCAGATATTTGACAGCAGGATTTGGTTCCATGGGTGCTGGAGTGCTGGGAAGTGTTCAGGATTGCCAGAAGCAGGGTCCTGCCTGTTTGAGGGTCTGGGTTTAAATGTGGAGTGCATCTTTCCACCCAGGCTGCTGATGCTGAGCCTGCTGCCAGTGGGTGCAAGGCAATGCTGGGGCTCTGTTTGTACCATTGGGGTAGTTTTCATGCACTCCAGTTAACTCCTGATGAAAGGACTGGAATCGGGCACAAGCTGAAAGCTTCTTGTGGGGAATCCTGTCATTTCAGGGCTTTTCATCTAGAATTTGAATTAAAAGATAAAAGTATGTGAAAGAAAATTATTAAAGTATGTGAATTATTCACAACTTTTTATTATTTCAATAAGACCAAATTATTGCCTTCCTATGATTCTGAAGTTTTAATATGATAAAATACTTTATTTCAATTACTTGAAAACATATTATGGTATATTAAACATATGTAAGTGGAGCAAAGTTAATATTTCAGCATGATATAAAACTTGACATCAAATTGATTGAAATAATGGGTAAAATACAAGGTATGCATTTCAGAACATAGTTGTCCCGATTTCTCTTTGACTCTTTTCTCTTTGTCCAGATGGATGCATGGACACAGGCATGGGTATTGTCCAGGAAAACAGCTCCACCGAAGTGCGATCAGCACCTTACTTGTCCTGTGCAAAATGGAGTTGGAAACCAGGATCTAAAGAGTTATCCATTCTCACAGCCGGTTGATCTAGCTGGTGTGTTACAACCCTGAGTATATCAGATATTATCAACCTGCAGTCCACAAATAGTCCTGTAGGAGGGTTCTGTGCTATTACCTGTGTGTCACTGTGTGCACAGGATCCAGGGAGGTTTTGTGCCATTTAATAGCAATTTGCAGTATTCACAGAACCTATGGCCGTGTTCTGAGTTGAAGTGATTTATGTGGTAGCACAGCTTTGCCAGAGGATGCACACAGTGGAAAAGTGATTTCTTCATCAGGGACTGCAGTGAAAGGACGAAGGGGAATGTGTTTAAACTTAAACAGGGAAGTTTCATATTGGATCTCAGGCAGAAGCTCTTCCCTGTGAGGGTGCTGAGGCGCTGGCACAGGGTGCCCAGAGAAGCTGTGGCTGTCCCATCCCTGACAGTGTTTAACACCAGGTTGGATGCAGGGGCTTGGAGCACCCTGCTCTATGAAAGGTGTCCCTGCCCATGGCAAGGGGTTGGAGCTGAATGAGCTTTAAGGTCCCTTCCACACCAAACCATTCTGTGATTCATTCTGTGGTGCTATGACCCCAGTGCAGACAGGGTGCCCACCACTGCAGCATCTTCCTGTACACAATGGACTTTATTCTGCTGAACTGAGCCAGAACAGGCAATAATTTGGGAGGTGGGGTAAAGTAAGATATTTACTGCTTTTCGCATCAATTCTTATTTGATTAAACCATAAAAGATACAGAAATAGGGGAAAGTTTTCCTGTTCTAAAACCAAATGATAACAGCATCCAGGGATTTCATGACTTCTGCTTCGAGATGTGTTCTACCTTCTTTGTGCGAAGCTGAAAGCAGATCTAACAGCTCTCTGCCATCTCTGGCAGTTGTGCATCACTCAGCGGCTGCTGGGGGTCCCTGGAGCTGGACCCTCCCCATCGGCATGAGAGCTGAGCACCTGCTCACAGATACAGCAGAGATACTGGGAGGGGCAGACTCAGCTTCTCTGCTTGTGTGTGAAGTGAGGAGGGGAGATGGATGGGTTTTGACCGGCAGGTAAAGCCTCAGAAAAGCCAGATGATTTAAAGAACCTTGTGGCAGGGATTTGGCTTAGCTGGTGCTGGGATTGTTGTCCTGTCAGTAAGCCTCATACCTGTGCTCCCTAATTCTTGCGGAGACAGGCAAATCCAGAGCACCACAGCTATTGACTGTAATGCTGTAGAGCATCTTTCTGCAGAAAGTTATTTACAAGCCCATTGTGTACAGATAATGAAATATGAATAAGCTGCACATAAAGTTGTGCACATTTCTTTGTTTAGCTACTTGGTAACAGAGGCTGAGTCCTTGCACTTGCTGTGCTGGTGTTAGTCAAGAGGATCCCATGGTGGGATTATTGTTAGGATCTTCAGTTGCTCTGCAAAGAGATCATTAAACTGTGTGCTGTCTGTGTTTGGGATCTTGCTGGCCCTGCAGGGATGAAAGATATGTGAAGCTGGTGCAGGTGAGAGGCTAGCCTGGCTTCCGTGGGGTGATTCTACATTCGTCTCTGCAGCACTGTGGACCTCTGCACCTTGCTTCTCCTCAGTGAGGGATGGCAATGATGCACTATCTGTAAAACAAGAGAGACTTGTAAGGTTTGCATTTATTAAAGTTTGTAAAGTACTTTGAGCTGCCTCAGATGGATGCTGGTACTGGTACATGACATCGTTTTACTTCTGCACCACTTGAGAGAGCTGCTGTGATTTGCTGTTCTCTTGGCTCCTGGGGAATCTACGAGAACTCCTGGCTGCTTTGCAGTCCCAAATGAGATTTTTCTGCATCCTTAATATATAGAATTTACTGTAATATAAAGAACATCATGACACCCAGGAGGTTTCATATCAGATTTCATTGAATAGTATTATGGCCAAGCTCAACTTTTGATAAGGAAATGCAACCCCTTACTCATGGCTCTGTCACTGTTTGCTTTTTATTGTTTTTGTAATGAAGGGAAATAGGTTGAAACCAATGCACATTGAGCCGGAAAAATACTGTCCTGTGTTTCAGTTCCAAGATAGAGTTTTCTCATCTGAACACAGATAAATGCAGGTTTTAGTTCCTAAAGAAGAAAGAAGAGAAGCCCAAAGTTTGACTGACTGCAGATCCAGGATCAAGCATTTACAGCTGGGTTGGGGTGTGTTTGATGCTTCAGCAAGCACAGGATGGGCATTGCTGCTGTTTGTGGATGCTGCTAATGCTTTGAGTACAGATAGTGGAGTCAGGTCAGGAAATTCATCATCCCTAATGGTGGATTTCCACTCACTGTTTGTTTCTAGAAACCCTCCCTCATCTTTGTTTCTTCAAGAATTATCCCATGGAGCTTGTGAAACATTTGTCTGTTCTGTTTTAGGTACAGGGCATTAACATGAAATGTTGAACAGGATTGTGCTGTGTGTAGGGGGAAATGATTTAAACCACAGTGGTTTAAAACAAGAAGAAAAAAAGAGAGAACAGGACTGAGCCAATATCTACCATGACAACTTGAAAGAAGGCAGCAGGAGGAGAAATCCTGCTTAACATACAGTTAATGACTTGGCCAAATTGCTCTGGATTGCCATGCGTGTGACTGAGAGCAGGATAAAGCCCAGATGCAATGCACTCAATTTGGGCCAGAAGGGTTGCAGGATGTTTGCTTCAGTAGGAAGCTTTCATCTCTGCTTTTATTCGGACACGTGTGCGCAGCAGCTTTGATGTTGGATTGAGAGCCCAGGCTGTTTAGCAGAGGCTGCTCATGCTGGGGACCAGACGGGGTGGTCCTGAGCCCCCCTGCACTGGGCTGGCAAGGAGAACTCATGTTATTTTTTCATGGGTTTTGCAGAATCTGCATTTTCTATGGAAATGAGCTGAAATCAGCTGAGATAATTCTGTGCTTGGCTATTGATTAAGCCCATCCTGCTCCTCAGCAGGCGGTTGTTGTCCAAATGCTCCTTTTCTTTTCTCCTTGCTGATTATAATAGTGGAAATGTAACCTGCGCCCTTATCAGAACAGAAAGGGCTCTGCTTTATCCAGCCATTGATTCGAGACACAACACTGTTCTCCAGCTGTGCCCTTCCTCTAACAGCTGCTGATGGGTACCCAGGATGGGCACTACAGACAGACACGGGGCCTCTGTGGCAGCTGAGCAATGGTTTGGATTTGTCTGTGGCTAATGAGCATTTCTGAGTCGATTGAAATGGGTGTTAATAATGAAAGAGGTGCTGTGATGCTGAGCTGTGTGTGCCGACAGGTTGGATAGATCTCTGCCATGCTGTTCCAGAGTGAAGCTGGTCTCAGATGAAACGGTGAATGAATGCCAAAGTGAGGAGGTGTCAAAATATTTAATACATCATTTATAATATGTCTCATAATAATCTACATCTCATTTTGATGTTTCCAAAACAGTGTTTCTCTTTTTGACTCCAAATGTATGATTTGAGAGTAAAGTTCGTCACTATATAGAGTTTTCTTTTAAATCAGATGAACTTTGCAGACATTCTGATTGCAAATCACATTTTTGTTTGTTCTTCACTGGAAAATATACCTGCTTAGATTATCATTATGAAAATAAATATTAGTTTTTCAAGCACTTTTGGGTTTTCCTCCCTCAAAGCCTACATTTCCCACCGCTCCACTTGGTCCCTGTTTCCTGAGTGTCCATGGAAACGCTCTTTAGCCAAAGAGAGGTGAGGAAAGGATGGGAAGCAAAGGGCTCATTCTTTTCTGGGATGCAGCAGTGGAGTCGAGAGGTCCCTGTGACTTACCTGGGCTGCTTTAAAATGCTGTCAAATTCATTTTCTCCCTGTTGTTAAACTGACAACCTCTGGTGATGGGATTGACTTGAAAGGCAATAAACAAGTAATTGCGTATTCTATTGCCAGTGTATTAATTTCATCGTTTGAAACATGAACCCATTTTCTGCTCTTGCCCTGAGTAGTGTCTGTGTGTGCATATGTGCAGCCACCAGGAGCTTGGGAAGATCCATTCCTCCCTGCTGCAGAGGAAGGACACAACCAAGCGATGTGCTCATTGGCATTTTGGCTGGAAACCATCCTGGACCACGTTGAGCAGCCCAAGAGATGTGCAGCTCATGGAAGAGGGTTCCATGTTGGACCTTGCAGTCACATTACTGCTGCTTATCATCTAAATCATTTATCCGAAGTTTCTGACCTTAAATTACAGACTACTTTCTTATTTACAACTCAGATTTGTATTGCAAGTTGTTGGTTGAAAATGTCCTTTTCAGAGAGATAATCACACCCAGGTGCAGGGTTGGTTTTGCAGTGTTATCTCACTGAATTATCATTCAGGGAAGAGATTAGAGATGGTTTTCAGGCTGAAATTTCAAAGTGCCTGAATCCGAATGGAGGTTAAAAGGTATTTCTTGTAATAGACATTCAGTTTTACTGGAGAGCGAATGTCCTTTGGTTTAATCAAGGTCATCAGAACTACACCGAGACTGAATTTATTCCTACTTTCTGTCTCTGGAAGCAGAAACTGCTGCAAGGCTCTTCATGCAGATGTGCAGCATACGCTGAATATCCAGGCTGGCATGTCGAGAGGTTAACTGACTTCGTGCAGTGTCAGAAGGAAGTAACTTCCAGTAAGGGCCTGGAAAACTGGGGCTTTGGGCTGAGGCTGCGTTGTGGTCAAGGTGACTGTGTTTTGGGGCAAATGAATGTAGTAAGAGATAAACTTTTTCTTCTTTTTTTATATTTTATGTTATATTTTTTCCTGGTTTTTCTTTTCTTATTGTAATTTAATAGTCTCAGGTATCAGTTTTGCCGTGTTTCCTGGCTGTGGCTCATCGATGCGCAGGTATTTCTGTGCTGGGGAAGAAATGCTCCTTAGACCCTGATCCTAATGCATGCTTTAGAAATATCTAGAAACTAGATTCTTGGCTGGCTGTAAGAGCATGTCTCCGCTGAGGTTTGTGGAGAATGGAGAGATGCTGCTCATTAAAGAGTAATGAAGAAATCGGTTATTTCACAAGCAGCTGAATCAGTCCTATTTATTTAAATGCTATTTACCAACTCCACAGTTGGGCTGCAGTGATACTGGAATGGGAGGTAGATAAATTGCTCCCCATTTTGATGTTCAAGAAGCCAGATGACAATTTCAAGCGCTTCAGGAACCAGAGCTCTTCCGAGTTACATTTAGAACTGATGATTAAGCTGCTTTTAACTTTTTAATCTTGAACTGGTATTGAGAAGTCTTTAAAAAGATGTTGGAGTAAAACAACGGACTTTGTAATCAATCACACAAAATTATAATATATTGGAAACTTATTATTAATAATCACTATTATTCTTTATGCATTGCATCTTACTATCTAATCTATCTATATTAGTTAGTTTTAACAGGTATCTGGTGATAAATTACTCCATTAAGCCAGAAAGAAGTGACTTAAGCTCTTCATGGAGAATATTGCAAAGGGGATTTTTACAGTGACTCACGGTTTTGCCAAGCCCATTACATGCTGTTGGCTTCACTGTTGAGTGCTGCAGAGGATGCGGACCAAGGGTTGGGCGTTCATTTAAAGCCTGTGTCACAGAGGAGGGGTGGGCAATGGGAAGGCCACCTCAGCTTGGTGCAGCGTGTCCATACAGACTGTGAGTTATGGAAATTTAGAACCATAGAATAGTTCGGGTTGGAAAGGACCTTAAGCTCATCCAGTTCCAGCCCCCGTGCCATGGACAGGGACACCTCCCACTAATCCATGCCACCCAAGGCTCTGTCCAACCCGGCCTTGAACACCGCCAGCGATGGAGCACTCACAACTTCCCTGGGCAACCCATTCCAGTGCCTCACC
>JANRGW010042291.1:0-27492 GCA_024733675.1 Psilopsiagon aymara
GGATAGCCCGGTCCGGCCGATGCTGGCGCTGCCCCCCGCAGCCCCGGCTCCGGAAGGCTGGTGGCGGCGATCGGGGCTCAGGGGGGGCTCCTTTCCCCTTCCCTCCCTCCGCGGCAGGCGGCGCTGGAGGATTTTCTCCCGCTGCGGCCCCCTCGCTGCCCCCCAGACATGGTAGGTCACCTACAGCTGCAAGGGATGGACGAGAGCCTGAAGGAGAAGAGCCGGGAAGGCTTGCTGGACAGCCCGGACTCGGGGCTGCCCCCAAGTCCCAGTCCCCCTTTCTACTCCCTGTCGCCCGGTGAGGGCCGAGCTGGGGGCAGCGGCGGTGCGGACCCCCCGGCCCCGGGGCACCGGCGGGAGGCCAAGGACGGCAAAGTGGTAAGAACCAAACCCCGGGCGCTGGGCTCTGTTCTCTCCGGCCCTGGGTGGGAGACGGGCTGGAATGCCCTGGGGTAGGGGGCAGCGGGGAAAGGGCCTGTGCCCGCTGACAGGGGCACCCCTGGGCACTCCGACTGTGTCACCCGTTCAGTGCCTGTCCACCTGCACCCATAGACGAGGGCTTGCCTGGCTGCTTGTGCCCCATCGTGCCTGCAGTCTGGTGCTGGCATCACTGCTGGTGTGCCCAGGCTCACATAAGCGTTGGTAGTTTGGCTGGGTAAACTGAACAACAGTGTGAGGGTGCAGCCCAGATCTGAAAAGGTTCCCCTGCCCATCTTAAGAACAGAAAGTGTACTTCCTTCTCAGTGACACTGTCCTGCCTGGCAGATACAGGTCGGAGCTGCATCCATGTGGACAGAATCAGGCTCCCGGCCATCCTTACGCACTGGCATCTCACATTTGTTTTGTCAGGAGCGTGGAGCCACATTTGCTGGAGTTCTTACTGAAAGAAAAGACAAAACTGTTCGTTAACTTGGGCAGGGTACAGATGTCTGTCTGGGAAGTTGGTATGGAGATGTGGTCTGGGGAAGGCTGCATGCCTGTGCCCTTTACTGCAGTGGGGTTTTGTGGCATGAGTCTGCATGAAAGGCTCGTGCGATGTATGGCCAAGCAGAGCAGGGTTAGTGGTCTGCAAGCTCAGACAGCTGGCAATAGCACTGCAGATTTCAGTTAGCCTGAGTCAGTGCCAGGGAAACAGTCGACTGTTTAATAGGATTTGGGCAGATTTATTGTGACTTTTATTCTGCTTCATCTTGTTTATCCCTTAGCTATAAAAACAGTTTTTAAAACTCAAACTTCAGAGCATAAGCAACGGTGGTGGAGGCTTTTGAAGGATGATGAAAGTTCTTCCCCGAGGATCTTTCAATTTTTAACATATAAAAGGCATTTGTAGGTGTATTCAACACAGTCAATGGGCTTCAATGTGGAATAAAAACTACAGCATAAATCTTTCCATGGGAAAATTTTATCTATGTATGGATTAGTGACAATTCAAACTTCTTCCCAGTAGAGACATTTTGCAATGACTTCTCACACCCTAATTTACTTGCCCAAGTTCGAAGACTATTTTAGCATGTTATTGAAAACTGCCTTTTACTCTTGAGCATGCCAAAACCTTCCCCGTGAGCAGTGACTCCCTCTCACCAAATTATGGTGTGTAGGGTGTGAGGCCTTAATTATGAAAATCAGATCTCAACCTGATACTGAGCCTTACCTGCAGATGCCTGGGAGTGTGCCGTCTTGATGGGACTGTTTATGTACAAAGAGTTGCCCACACGCCTCTGGTTTGGCAGGATCAGGCTGTTGCTATGTGTTTGTAAAATAAAATGTAGGAGGAAGATGAATGAAGATTGGCTGGACCAGAAAACAGCTGGGGTGGAGGTGTCTGCAGAGTTCTGTAATGGGGATATGACTGCCTCCATTCCAGTAATATGACAGTTGGCCACCACTCCTCCCAAGAAAGCCCTTAGATATCGAAGATGAAAGAGCATGAGAAAAACCAGCTTCAGCTCTTGGGCCGTTAGGACTGAGAGTTTTAGTGCTTGACTCCTACGGGAAACTAAGTCTCTGTAAGGCAAAATTAAGTTTTCCAGTTTAACTTGATCATAAATGAACATTTTACACATTTCAGAGGAACTCCTGCTGTAGATTTTGTATCACATTGCAACGAATGTAATAACCATGCTGGAAACAATGGTGCAGGACTGTGCTCTTTACCTCTGTGGTACAATGCAATAATGAACTAACTAGCAACTTTCATTCTATTTGACTGTACAGAGTTTCACTTCTCATTTCCACCCTGCAAATACTGTACTTGCAGTTGTTTTTAAGAAAGCAGGACAAACATAGCGAGCTTTGCTTGCTTCATATTCCAAATTTCACTGTCTAATTAGCTTTAATCTTGCCATTTAACAAGGACTTGCAGATCTATGAGCAATTATGCAATCCATGAATGTGCTTCTGTTTAACTCCACTACTCCGCTGTTCATCAGAGCATGCAGAATTGGCAAATCAATAATTGCAGCTATTTGCACACCAAGCCATGCCTTTTTTAATTGCCTCTTATATTAGTGTTTGTTTTGCTTATAAACGTGACAGAGCCAGGAATGCAGCCTGCACTCTCTGTGTTATAATCCTATAAAACCATATATAAGCTCAGTCACAGCCAAAGTTCTAGTAAGTACAGTTACAATAAATTGCTGTCAGGTGAAGAAAACAACATTCCAGATCTGTGGGAAGCATTTCATGCTATTCCTTACTGCAGACCTATCGGAACCACCAGTCTGAATCCAGTTGTGTTCTTTTGCTATTTTGCCCAACTTCACAAATAATGCTAAAGAATTTTCCTGCTCTAGGACATCTCTTCTTGTACAGACTAAAATGAGATTGCGTGCCCTTATTGAAGGCTGTCTTATGTGTAAAATCTGTACTCTCTCTGCTTTGTGTTATGGACTGTGACTCCGAAAAAGTAAACTCTCTCCTCTTTAATAAGCACAACTTTGTTTCAAAGACAATGTACCATTTATTCACATTTAACCAGCCAATTTGGCTACAGCTTTGGGATCCAAGAAAATATGAAAGGCGATTTAGGGCCAGAGTCATAAATACCACAAGTTCAACACCATTTAGGGACTTTTTTCCTTGCATTTTACTTGCAGTGCAGGAGAAATTGGCTTTTATTTCTTCAAATAAAGTCTATGTAGGGAATTTGTCGGTTGTTTTGTGCTTAAGCACAAATACCCCAATGAAAATTGAAGGTGACTTTTACATAGTTCTGCTTTTTAAATCTGAAACACGATTAAATTGATTGTTAAGATTTGGGTTGCTGAATTCCCTAGGCATTGCATGCAATGCTGGGCCAAAAGGAACATAAATACAGTTAAATACATTTCTAATAGTATTAGATGGACAGAGAAAGAAGGAGTTGCTGGAAGGTTAGGGAATGAAATTACATCAAAGTAGTCAAATCTGCTTAGCGTTTTCCCTGTTGTTGCCCTGGGGTATAGTTTTAGGCTAGAACTGCTGAAATAAGTGCTTTGCATGCAGTAGCATGACTCCTAATGGATATCAGGGGAGACCAGGATCACATTCATCTGCAGAACCATAATTTTTGCCTTCTTGAAGCAAGACTTCTTGTCCCAACATTGTCACCATTGCAGCAAGTTCTGCCACTGCAGTGAGTTCCTTTTTATTTAAAGGAATTATTTGTGCATGCAGCCTGCCTCATTGAGCACTGACTTCTGCAGGACTATATCCCAGTGGATCAGCTGTCAGATGAATGCCAATTTCTACTTACATTCAGGAGCTATGATGGACAACAGCACGGTGCCAGAATCAGTCTTGCGTGGTGGGACAAGATTCCAGCTTCTGCTCAAGTGCAGAGGAGGAGGATGCCTTGCCGTTTGGCACAGCCTTCATAGGCATGGTCCCAACAACAGGGTCCAGGTCAGCATGTGTGCCAAACCTGGTGGATTTATGGCTGACATTAAAAAAAAGCCAAACTCAAAATATCTTTTCTTGACAATCCTGCCATTTTGAAGAGCCCTTGAGCCACAAAGCCAGCACCTCATCCTACACGGAAAGTGCTCCAGGAAGGGGGACTGTTTTGTGGGGATCATGGCCATCAAAGGGTTTCCAGGCAATATATAACTTCCAACCTGCCAATACCTACAGGGAAAGCACATGTGAGAAAGGCTCAGCACCCCCTACGTGAGCCAGCCTGCAACCTGCACACGGAGCAGGGAACATGGCTCTCCAAGCACACGTGGGTCCCAGCAGCTCTGGGGAAAGCCCCAGGCCTGGGCAGGGAGCGAGGCACTCGTGTGGCTGCAGCCTGGCATCCTGACCCACTTCAGGACCACTCCCATGGGACAGGATCCTGCAGGAATTCTCACAGCAGGGGTTGGTGGTGGTTTCAGCCTTCATCCACTGCCTAGCAAAGGCAAACCCCACCTGGCTGCCCACTGACTAGTTCCAAAGGCATACCTGCTCCTCTTCCTCCTTGGTTCAATGCCAAGTAGGGAGAATGACTCTGTACCTCACCTAATCTGCAAAGAGTGACAGATGTGCCTTCTGGGAAACAGTCATAGGGGTCTCAGCATCTACCATGAAGAACGTGGCTATACCCAGGGTGGTGTCTTCTAGCTCCTAGATTTCCATTGCGTCCCTGTATAGCACTGAGGACAAGAAGCAAAGCAGCACACATTTCTCACTTGAAATAGAAGAGGGAGATAGGCAGGAAGGATGCAAGTCTTTGAAACAATAAAGCCCTGCTTTCTACCTCAGGTCTGCTTTTTCTGTTATCACCTCCAAATATAATCTCATCCGGCTTTAGTATAAATTACTCGTCATGTGCAATATGTGAAGATACTGGGAAAATAAATAATCTGTTAAACAAATATTGCTTATCAGCTAAAACGGAGAATATGGATGTGTGTCAAATAACTCAGCCAGATCTTTCATTACAGCTGTAAATAACAGCTGAGTAAAGTGACATTTTCCTAGACCTGACATGTTACCATAGTGGGAAAATGTGGTGAGAGATTTGCTTATGCCCTAGCTAAGTTAGGAACTGGGAATTTGGGAGGCTGTATCCTGTGTGTAGCCCTGACGCTTGGAAAACTGCTTCCCCTTACAGTCCCTCCAGATCTAATGGCACATCTTAGTGTCTTCCACATAATGACCATAGCAAAAGGAGTCAGGCAGTTCTGCTCCCTTGTGCTCTCTAGGGAAAGGTTTTTCAGGGGTCTATTTCAAATCACATTAATTTTCTTTCCCTTTTGTTGCTTTACTGCCTGGAATTTGGAAGCTAAAGAGCCATCAGTATATTTCAGGTCAGTTTCGTGGCAGTTTCTTCCTCACCTTTGTTTACTATTTGATAACTCTGCTTCCATTCTTTTAAGTTACCCCCAACGAAAAGTACCTTTACAGACCTCACTGCCTCTACACAATTATGAGAGGTAAAACAGCATTATGTTATTTTTGCTTTTGCTCAGAACTCTGATCTGAATCCACCCAGGAGCCGGTCACTGAGATGACTCTCATGGATGTGTCTGTCCTAAAGCAAGGGCACCCCATAATGCTTATGCCACCATAAAGGAAGTGCTTTTGGTTAGCTGTAGATTAAATTTCTGTGCAGCAATCAATTTTATCTGTGTTTATCTATGGACTACTTGAATAAAGCAGAGTTTAGCTGCCCAGGCTGTTACATGCCTGAAAGGCATCAGAGTTAAGACAGAGGGAAAAATGCAGCCAAACAAGAAAGCACTTCAACTTTTTAATAATACAGTAACTCTTTGCTGGTTGAAACAAATTATGTACCAGAAAGGACACAAAAATGGTAGCACGTTTGCTACTTAATTTTCACCTTGGCTCTGTTTTGATGCCATAACGTGTACACATGGGGCTCACTTTTTGATCTCCCCAGTATCTTCCCTTTCGCCTCCTCAGCCTGCCTGGACTACCAAGCTCCCCCCTGCATAAAGACAACAGTGTTATGGTGGCTTTTGCAGAGCTCCTAAGTCACAGCACAGCTCCATTTACCAGGGACAGATTAATCAGGTCCCAGCTAGCCTCCCAGCACAGCAACCCTGTTAGATAGACAGACACCAACTGCAGATCCCCTGCGGTTACCCTGTCTGAAGACATGAAGAGTTTCTCCTCCTCACCATCAGTGACCCCCAGTAGTGTGCAACAACCTCTGCTCCCAGCTAGCCCATCTGTAGTGCAGGGCAATAAAGAAACTCACCTTATTTGTGCAGTGCCTGGAGATTGCTGAGTGATTGCTAGAAATGAGCCAAGGATCCTCATCTTCCCAAGGGAGCTCAGCAGTCCAGGGTTGTTGTTCTTCAACCATTCCTGTGCAGAAGTAAAAAGAGTTGAGTCAGTACCTTTTTTTTGACAGGCAGAACATTTTTGGTTTGTTTTCTTTACCTTAGACACAGAAACAGGAGCCGCTGTCAAACTCTTGCCAAAAAAGCCAGCTTTTGACATGTGCTATGCATATAACATTTCAGCCGAAAAGACAAAGGTTTTGGAAAGCTCCTATCCCCTGTTCCTTGATTACTCCAGGTGAGATGCAGGAGCAGACATTTCAGAACATCAGTGAAGGTGAAACAAAATGCCTTTCAGTTGCCTCTATGTAAAACTGTGCTTACTGTTCAGTGACCCTTTCCCTCCATGCAAGCAATTTAGTTGCTTGTTTGGTGAGCAGACTGCAGGGTTTTGCAGGTGATCTCTATTTTTAGACTGCGCTTTGTAAGTTATTTACATCTTCCACATTCAGACTTCGAGGTGAATTCAAGGTTTCTGACCTGCAGCAGCTCACAGTGCTTCTCATAGTAGAGAGGTGTGAATCAGTAATGGTCTCTGACAGATGATAGAGGCTGCTGGCTTTGGCTTGGCAATGTCCTTACTTGTTCCAGCTTTCTAAATTAATCAAGCTAAGCCTGCAGGTCTGAAGTTGATGCTTGTTTATAGCATGTGAAATGCATTATGAAAGGCTTTTTATCACCCTTTTCTGCCCAGAGAAAAGTAAACTCACAATGGAAGTAGTCTCATCACCATTCCATGCAGAACTAACCTGGAGATAACTTAATTCTGCTCTCACCACATTCAGTGGCAACTTTTTGATTCATGATTGATTTCAGCCATGCATGACAGAGCCTGTTTCTCTATGTGCACTGGTATTGTTCTGAGACATGTTCTTCTTTCCTGTTCCCTGCTGGGGGACTTAGGATTTCAACAGATGCCTTTGCCTCTGTGCCCATGGTCTGCCTGAGCAGCACTCCCAGCACACAGGGGCTCTGAAGCCTCTTCCTGTACAAACACCGAGGGCCAGATGCTAAGCCACAGGAAGGAGCTCACCTCCTGCATCCTCGTCTCTAGGGATGTCAGCCTCTGTTAGCAAGAAGTGCAAAAGTTTGCGTGGAAGCACTGAAATAACTGCTTTGAAACTGCTTCTTTAAACTGCGCTGTACAGATGCCCTCTGCGGAACTGCTGAGAGATCTGGGTTTCTCTTGTGTTACTCTAGCAAAGAAGCATGGTTACCATCCATCCGAGTTTGATGTTTGGCATTCTAGCAAGCTGATGTGGACCTGAAAAGCAGCTTAATTGACAACTGTTGCATTTTACTCAATCTTCACTTGTCCCTGGCCAGGAAGATATTCCCATAGGCTAAACTCACAGTCTGACAACACTGGGATGCCTATGGCTCAGAGCAGTGCCTCCCAACCTTTTTCAGGTTATCCAAGTTTGCAGTCAGTTTTGGCAGCACGGCTTGAAAACATGTGCGGTGTTGAAGCTGGGACATGAAAGCCTTCTCAATTCTGTTCTGCCTCTCCGCTGGTTTAGCGATGGGTACCAGAGCGTGAAACTGTCTTTGGTGACTGTGACTTATTTTACCTGTTACAGCGAACAGCAAAACACCAACTTTGCTGGTTACACTCTAAAGAGAACTGTTGTCCCTCCCCAGCTGAGGAGGGCATTGCAAAGGCTCCCCAGAGTGCATGAAGAGAGCAGGATGGGCAGAGAGCTCCAGATGCACGTTCTTAGGATCACATAAGGAGGGTGGAGCTGGGCATGGGTGGATGCCCTCTGAAAAGCATCTGGGGGTGCTGGAAGAGGCAGTAGTAGTTCAAGAGTGGCAGCTTTCCCTCCAGAGCCTGTTGCAAACCCGTACCCTGGTCAGCAGTATTGTCTTCAGGGCGCGATACAAAAGCCCAAAACACTTTAAGTCAGCATAAAAGTCATGGTTCATGGTAAAAATAGTTCATTCAAGTATCTTGCAGCAGGAGGCATTCATACTGTTAGGTCTGCCCTTCATGTTACAGGACAAGACCCACATTTCTGCCCTGTGTAGATTCCTGAGAGAGGGACTTGTGTCCGCAGCCTTTCTTCCTTTACCAGTTAAAGCAATCCACATCTCTTTGCAGGTGAACCCCCAAAAGGCCAGCTTCTCTGTTAACCCCAGAGCCCATGAATGCATGTGCACATGGTATTTGACTCCTGCACACAAATGAATCTCTCGTCACATACAAGATGTCTTTAGAAAGAGCTCTGGCCATGTGCAGGCTGTTAAAAGCTGGAGATCTGCACCCTTGTGAACTGAGAATTGTCTGTTGTAAACAATTCACATTGCAGAAGCAAAGAGCTTTATTTACGACCAGAAGGGCCGCCCTTGGCCTCCCCTGTCAAGAGTGCTGAAAGCAATCCGGGAATGAACTTTGCCTTTTGGACAGTGTTTAGTAGTGAGGGTGAACATATCTTCCCCCCTAACCTATACAAATACCGTCCTTTTTTAACAACAGAATAGAGCTATTTAATCAAAAAGAGGGGTTGGCCATTTGACTTTACAGTTGAACACAGCAGTAAAGTACAGATATTTCAGTATGAAGAGTAAACAGCTTTGTGGCTTTGGGACACAGAATTGAAGGGCTTGGCAAACTCAGATGGAGCAGTGACATTTTTTGCCTTAGCCTGAGGCAGAAAGCCCAAGCCACTAGAGAAAAACAGACCTCAGCTAGCGGGAGCTGATGCTGTTGAGCAGACTCAACAGAGCTTTGCCAGTTAACACCAATTTGAGGGATAACCTGGCAAGCATCTGGGGACCTGTGTGTTCTACAGAGCAGGGTACAAGCTGCAGTACCTCTTATACAGCACTGCTGGTAGGAGCCAGCTCCTATGCTCCCTACTGTACTACCTAACCAGAAGATGCTGGGGAAAGTGGAAAGGAGTGGGATGTGAAGAGCAAGCAAATACAAGAGCAGTATCCTCAGCCATAAGTGAGTCCTGAGATGATCTTACTGACTTACACTGATAAAATACTGCTGGGATTCTAGCACATATGACCTATGCATGGTATAAAATGGAAAAACTCCATGAGCTGTTCAGCCATGTAGAAACCTTGCAACCCTGCACAGAGACTTCCAGCCATCTGCTTTAAAGAGATTCTGTGTCCCTGTGTGTAATAAATTGCTTCAAACAGAAAAGTGCTGGCAGGGACCAAAACTTGCAGTGACATTTTTCCACGAGGGCAGGATTAGGCTTAATTAGCTGCTGGGCTTAGTCCAGACACCAGACACAGGATCCCTGTATGTGGGAAAGATGTTTAAGATGTTAAGTAGGATTACTCATTTTTGTGGTGGGCAGAGTAGCCTAGGCTGGACTGTGACAGTTTGTCAAAGTAACTTCAGGGTGTAATTAGTCTTAAAAATCCAGTTTTTGGTGTCAGGAGTAGGAGCAGCTCTATTCATTAAAAACCCCTGGTTTGCAACTCATTTCCTGCATTTCAGAGGTTACAGGGTGCCCAGTGCCTCATCCTAGAGTTGTGCATGGGTAACTAGGATGTCTCTTGGAGCATGACAGCCACTTTTGGCATGGAGACTTCAGCAAGGGATATATAGTTTTCAGAATATATGCATATATACACATCTTACTTAAGTAGACCTACATCCTTTAAGTCAGCAGACTTAGGCTGTATCTCTGTGTTACATCAGACTTTGAGCACTTCTCCATGCTGCTGCGCATTGAGTCTTTGTAAGACTCTTAACAGTGAAGGCAACATCAGGGCTAAAGCAAACCCCCAAACAATTGCAATTTCTATGAGAAACAAACAGATAGGAAAAAGGAAGGGCTTAACTTCAACAAACAGATACTGCAGCATGGAATGCCAGGGAACTGGGCAGAATCTCTCATCTGGGTGATGTGCTGAGCAGAGAGAGGAGGAGAGGGTGGCATTGGGGGGTGCAGAGCAGCTTGCTGCATTGCTTCAGCCCTGAGAGCTGGAAGTGAGTCTGCAAATGGATGCAGCTGCAGGTAGATCAGAAAGTCAGGACATCTTAAATCAAAGGTTGTTTGTGTGAGGATGGAGGATAATGGTCCTGTTCTCTGCCTTAAGGCTGTTTTTTGGCAAGTTGACTTCCTTTAAGGGTAGGGAAGAGTGTGATGAACACTGTCCTAACCTAGGGCCCTGCTGCAACACTGAAAGGACCATGAGGGGAGCTGAATGATGCTGGGAGTGCAAGCAAGGCAAGCTTAGCTTGTATGGAACAGAGTTGGTCATGATGCTGCCAGAGTCACCTCTCATTGCCAAAGAGACTGTCACCTGCAGTGACTTTCACAAGACTCTCAAGAGAGAGAGTTCAATGCTGGCTGCTCAGCTGCCATCCACAGCACGTTATGAACTGTACCAGCCTCATCTATTGTGTCCCGACACTTTGCTGTGCTTTTCTTCCCTGCAGATGCCTTACCTGCTCCTGAACCCATCCATGCCAGAGATGAGGCCTCGAATGTACCCTGTGTTTTTTGGAGAAAGCATTGAGGTGACCCCTGAGCCCTTGCAGGAAATCAGGTACAGATGGGATTGGGTGGGTAGGTGAGATTTCTGTCTTTTTTCTGGTGCTTTTCCTTCTGCAGAAAAATAAAATGTGTTTACAAATGGGAGTCATGGTTATTTTGATGGGAAGGGAGGGACAGGGGCAAGAATAATGCCTGAATTAAAGACACCGACAGCGGCAGGGGCAGAGGGGAGGAGGCAGGAACTGGAGAGAGGTTTTAAGAAAGGGCTTTCCTTCCAGGGCCAGCTCAAATCCAAGGCTATGTTTGAAAACCATTACCATCTGTAGGCTTGATGGCCTCTGCTGAATAACCTGATTGTCTTCATCCTGTTCCCTGCTGACTTACATCCTCAATAGGAGGCACATATTTACATCACCTGGTTTTGTTAGCCCTTGCTGCAGAGAAACCAACCTTATACCAGCCAACAGAGGTAAATGAGCTCCTCCTCATGAGATGATCCCTTGAGCCACTAATGGAGGTGTTCTGACCTCCTGTGAGATTGGTGCTGCAGCCAACACATGAACATTGGTTTCTGCTTCTCTTCTGCTGGTGTGGAACGTACTCTGCAAACAGCATGGAGCAGTTCCACACAGCTTGGGGCAGGGAGGGTGTAAACCCAATTCCCACCCCCTGCAACCTATGCAAACGTCTCTCTGGAAATGTACCCCAGTAAATCTCTGCTTGCTGAGGAACTGCCAGCGGGCATGTTTTTATGGTGATTACATCGGAGTCTTGTTCTATATGTGCTGAATGACTTGCTTACACTCTCGCTGTGCAAAACACATTACCAGCAGCTCAGGTTACATGTGGTGCACAATCAGTCACCCCCCTCCGGCTGGAGGTAATGACAAGCACACACCCAGCTTTTAATCTTTATTACATGGAGCTGCACATTCCTTGGCTGCTGCTTGCTGGAGGAGCGTTTGGGGAGCAGGGGAAACAAGTGGAAGTCCTGCTGCTCCCCATGGCCACAGATTCTAGGAAAAGACCTTTATGTGGCCTGGTATCCATACATCCCTTCTGGATGCCTGCAGACGTCCCATTGTCTGCATCTCATAGCTGTTAACATGACCACTTCCTTTGAGACCAATGGCTTGGATATTGGACAGCCATATCCACAGCATCTCTTTGCTTTTCCTGCTTTTTGACCATTGCTTTGGCTTTCTGTAGGCTCCAACAAGCAACCTCACCCCCATCTCCCAGCCCTCTGATTTTAGCTGGCTTGGGTGTCTTTGTGCTCTGATGGCAAGGCAACGTAAAGAAAAAGAGACAAACATACAGCCTCGACAGCTCAACAAGTGTCCATTACACCATGCTTCTGCCGTTTATGAAAACCTTATTTAGGGCATTATTTTCCTGCCAAGCCAGAGCTCGCATGGACAACAGGGCCTGTGAAAGCATGCTGTGTTGAGAAGTAGGTTTCCCAGACCCCAGTGTGACATTCTCATGCCCACAGCCCACCAGCAGCATCTATTCAGCCTGGTCAGTGGAGCAGTAACACCCCCCAAGTGTAGCACTAGCAGTAGTAAGTGCGGTGAGACCTCCCATAAGTCAATGGTTCGGGGACCTTTGTTTTGCAGGTACCCTCAGCATTTCGAGTTGATGCTGCATGGCTCTGCTTGTTTAAAATGGTCAGAAAAAGGCAGGATCAAGAATTTCCCTGGGGTTTTGAGCTTTTCCTGCACGCTCCATGGGTGACTGTCCAATCCTCAGCCTCTGACCTACCCCAGCCAAGGGATTTCACCACCTCTTGATGTGGTGACAGAGTGTTTTGTTAACTTGCTTTGCTAACAGGGTGTTTGCTTCCAGTGTAGCTCTTGGGGCTGAGCTGAGGACCCAGTGGGGCCCATGGAGGAAACCAGAGATAAAAGCAGGTTGCTTGGAGGCTGTGCAGCAAGGTCTTTTCTGCCCTGATGTGACTAGGCAGGCTTGGTCTTCTGCACATATGCACTGCAGAAATGCTGTGATGGATCATGGTATGGTGGTATTCCCCTAGGATTCACCAGCAGGAAGGAGTCCTCTTGGACCTCTGCTTTAGGTTGTAGGGTGAGCCTCAGTGTCTGTGCAGTAAGAGGTCATAAACCTTGCCAGCTCCAAAGGGTTAAAGAAGAGTCCTGCCTATCTTCTCTGCTGCCTGGTCTGAGTTCCTCATACCTCGCTGTCCTCTGTAGGTGCAATTCTGAGGTAAAGTACGACTCTGAGAAGCATTATCGGGATGACATTTTCTACGGCCCCATTCCCACCGTCACCACCTACAGCGAGACAATCATTGCTGCTCCCAACTGTACCTGGCGGAACTACAAGTCCCAGCTGATCTTTGAGCCCCGCCAGAAGCCACTGAGGTTTCAGAGCACAACCATCATCTTCCCAAAGCGTGCCAAGAACATTTACCGGACCACCCTCAACTACAGCTTGGGTTGTGCCAAGCGTTGGTTTGCTTCCAGCGTGCAGCTGGAACTCTGTGAGGAAACCAGCCCATGCGTCATCTACAGCGAGACCCTCTGATCCGCCCTGCCACTGGCAACCGTGCGACCTCAAGGAGGCTGTGGCCTTTGCTGGGTCTCTGGCTGGGTCTTCATTGATGGCAACTGAATACTAATGGCTGGAGAACACATCGTGTCTTGGGTGAGGCTGAACTGGCTGGGAGGAGGCTTGCAGGGCACGGGATGGTTTTGATCAGTGAGAGGCTGGCTTGTATTTTGTGACGTTCCTGACGTTCATGATCTGGATTTTATTTTTGTTGGTTTTTTTTCCAAGCATATCTATTTTTGACTTGTGTTTAGATGAAATCAAGATGACAAAGGACCCTGTTACCCATAGCAAAGTGCTGCCTTGTGAGTTCTTGTCTAGCACATAGGTGAGACTCACTGGAACCTTTGGAGCTATTTTGATCTCTGCAAAGGGAAGATCAACTGCACTGTCAGCATCCTGTCTGCTCAGTGTACACCAAGCCATGTCTCTTAGAGTTTAAATGCAGAGGAAGTGGTTCTTTCTATCAGTACATCACAGCTTGCTCCACAGCTCATCTCAGAGATAGTTGCAATATTACACCACTGCAGTAACCACAGGTCTAACTTACTGGGAGGAGTGGGGACTGTCCCCAAGAGAAGGAGGAGGAAAACAGGCGCACAGTGCTCTCACTAGCAGTTTGATGTTTATATACCATAGCAAGGCACAGCACAGCCAGAGGTAGGAGAAAGGCATATACCAATGCACAACCACCCCTTCTGTGAGCCCAGCCAAGAGTGTGCAGGGGAGATGGAGGAAACTGAATAGCTGAAGGGTCATTTCCTAAAAGTGCCCAATTGATTCAGGAGCCAAATCAAAATTACTGTGAGCCCAAGTGTGCCATGCTGTTTGTTGTTTTGAACACAATTTACAGGGATCTTTACATACTTGCAACCCTCTTGAGTTTCAGGGTATGGCTTATTGCAGAGAGGAGTGCAGTACAGGAAGATGCTATATAGCTTCAAAGAAGCCAGTGCAGGGGTAACACATGAGCAAAGCTGTAGTTTGCATACCTGTGGTGTAGACAGCTTCACTGACTCTGCAGGAGCAGCCAAACTTCCTCAGTGGAGAGCTTGAAAGGTTGAAAAGCCCACATCCATCCTGGTTTTCCTTTAGTAGGTTGTAACAATCAACAGGTTCTTCACAAACAGCTGAGCTGTCTCTGCAAAAGGACCAAGAAATGCCTGAGAGCAGGAAATACTACAACCACCCTAAGGTAAATCATTCCCCCACTCATGAATCACACCTGCTATCTCTTCACTTTGGTAGCTTGCTGCAAACCTGCAAGGGCCTGGATTCCCACATACGTATATATGGACTTTGCAAATAGCATGGAATTGTCTCCAGAAACCTTACCAAGAAGTTTTGCTTGCTGCTCAGAAGAGCCCAGACTGAGAAAATAACCACACAGCTCCGGAAATTAATTTCCAGCTTTCCCTCTTTTAAACTTTCCATTTTGTTCCTGACTTGCTGTGTGTCTGATTGAGTTATTTCAGAACCCAACCGAACAGCCAAGTCAGAAACGCTATTAGCAATGTCAACAAGACATAGCTGATTGCCCAGAACAGTTGACGCAGAAACCCACAGAGATTTTAAAAAAATAGAGCTGAAAACCCTAAAATAATAAAAATTAAACAGTGACTTCCATCACTTTTAAATAGTTTTTCCATCAGTTTCAAAAGGCGATTGGTAAATGGTACCAGAACTGTGACCTTTATGAAACAGAGTTCTCTTGTTTAATGTGGAGCACAAGTTTTCCACCAGAGGTAAAGGCAAGGTCTTTATACACAAACTTAACTCCTGACTGCTGAAGCATCGTTGGTACTGAAAGATGTGCGCTCTGGCAGTGATGAACTCTGCCAGAGTTAGGAATTTGGGAGTTAGGAATCATTAGGGAGATATCCCTCAAAGGATTTCCAAGGCTTCCACCTACTGTTGAATTCTTTTCAGCAACGCAGAAACAATATATTTGTTATCACTTAGTTTTTGCTATCATTGACTGTCAGTGTCAAAGCTTGGAAAAGCAACATCTGCCTCCAAGGGATTATTGTGCTTGAAGCAATCTTGTCCTCAGAGCGCCAGCAAACCTGAGTGCTGTGGAGTTAGTTTAGGCAGCAGGGCAGTTGAAGCTAAGGTCAATGTGATCCCAGTGCAGAGCAAGTTGGGGATGCACTTGTTAGCTCATCTGTCTATATAGAGGTCTATCCTGTTTCACCAGGTGCTGATGAGCGAACCTTGTGACCAGTGGAAATATCTGCCTTTCTTAGTACATTGTGGGGGCTCTGGAGGGCTCTTTCCATGCAGCTTGAAAGTGTAGCAAAGGGGTTAGATTTCCAAGCTGAGCAACAGTGTAATCCAGCTTCAAAAGCGAGCTCAGTACTCATACCCAGGAGGTCCCTGCATGTTGACAGATTAGATTGCAGGCACCTCCGCTGAGTAAGTATGGAGGCAGACTGACCTCAAACCTGAAGGGATGACAGAGACTTCCTATTCTGACCATACATCAGGCTTTCCTCCCGTTAACAGTTGGATTATTCCCGTGCTCCAAGCACAAAGTTTTTGATCACACTGATCTTTGAGCAGGACAGGTTTTCCCCAGCAAATCTCTTTTATCGTGGCCAGCTACAGGCTCTACTCGCTTTGGCCACTGTTAGTTTTGCTTCCTGAACATTGGCTGCCATAGGAAAAAGAATTCAAAGAAAGTCCCAAAACCACTGTGCAAATACAGGTTCAGTGGAGAGACCTGATCCACCCCCTGGTGTGCCACCATGAAGGGATGGGGGTCTCACCGGTGGATGTGACCCCTGGGAGGGTGCAGTGGAGGGCTGCATCCTTGGCACTGCAGGTTCCCCACGCGTCCAACCCAGGCCTCTCTGAAGCTTTGTGCTTTGTTTTCTCTGCAAATAGACTAGAAATGACCTAACATGCTCCTGCTCCTTGGAGCTTAAGCAGCTTTTCTGCTTTTGCTGTGTCAAGAATAAAAAGAGCTGCTTGGGTTTCTAGGCTGCTGAACACACTTTGAGCTGTGTAGCCATGGACAAGCCATGGTGGGCTCCCACCCTGGACCACATCCAAAACTGTGACATTGCCAAGTGCCTGAGATCTGTAGAAGTGTTTGAAAAATACATTCTTACATGGTGTCTCCCATGGGCCCATCACAAGCTGCTTTTCTTCCCAGTGAAAGCTGGCATTGGAAAGGGAATTTGTTTTTCCTGAGAACAGGAAAACCACAGAGGATCACGTCTTCACCCTTGCCTGGGCCCAGATCCCACCCTGCTGCCCACCCTCCCTATTGCTCCTATCCCTGTGGCTGGGTTAGGCAGTTGTAGGAGAGCCAAAGTTCATCTTGCTCATGAGTGGGAAAAGTGATGACTTTTTTTGCTTAAAAGCCAGAAACTGAAGTTTATGCGTGCTGGCAATTGAGAATCACTCTGAGCAGCCATGACGTGCCTTACCTGTAGTATGTTTGCATATCTAAAAGGAACGCTCAGTCCCCCCAGAGAGGTGTTTTCTTCTAAATGGAGCATTATTAATCTCAGCCATATATATTTTCTGAAAGATACAAATGATTACTTTAGACCATGGAAATGCTGCTTAGCAAGGTGAGTTTCCTTCAGCAGCTGGGACTGTGGCTACAGGATTTCTCCCAGGATCCTAACGCTGCCCACAGTCTTGTAAACCTGATGGGTAAAGTCAGGCTCTGCCTTTAGGAATCGTTTTCCATCAATAGTTATTTTTGCAATCAGAAACTTTCCCTTTGGCATCTGTTTTCTGGGGGAGAAAGTTGTTTATTTGCAATGTGGAAAATCACTGCCTTAAAGGTGCGGGCTTTGCCCTTCATCCCCTTCATTCCTGTGATTGCTTTGCCCCTGAATGCACCTGAGCGTGCCTGGGGCTGGCTGCCCACATTGCTGTCATTGTGTTTGGGGTCATAAAGAGGGAACCCCAACTGAATGCTGAACTCTGAATCTGTGGAACACTTTGCACAATCCGCAGAGCAAAACTTTGACCAAACAGTTTTCTGCTTCTCTTGTCTTTTTCCTTTGTTGTTGTTCCTAAGCCAGCTCTACTTCTCTCAATGTGAAATATAGACAGATTCGCACCCTAGGTGCATACTTTCTGGGCATGATGAAATGAGGTTTGGGTGTTGATAGCAGTGATTGAGTGAGCTGCTGGTCAGAGAAGTGAATGCGATTTACTATTTATGTTGAGTGAGTCTTAAAAAACCAGGAAAGGTCACTAGAAGGCTAAAGAGAGGAAGACTTTGTAGAGCAAACTGAAGACTAAAGGCTGCGTGAATCCGATCTAGAGTGAATGGTTCCTCGTGTGAACACTGTGAGCTAGGATATTTAGCCATTGTACTTTTACCTGCATTTTTTCCTGTAGGAAAGGGCATCCTTGTCTTCTTTAGAGCAAAAACAAAATCAGAGCCATCCCATGTCACAGTCATTCAGTCCCGCTGTGAGTAACTGTTCCTCAGGCTTGCAGGGGACTGTGCATATCAAGCACACATGCACAGAGCTGTGCCTCTGAGGAGATGGGGACCACCTTATAGGGAATGATGTGTCTTAATATGGGATATTAACATTTGTAGACCCTGCTCCCTGAGGATCATCCCATCACTCACAGATGGATCTGTTCTGAACGTCTCCCCTATAATCATTGTATTTTATAAGCCTTGGGAGGCGCTTATTCTTTTTCAGGTACTGTAATGGCCATCAAAATGAGCAAGGTATCCTACCATGTGAATCGTGACCTGAAGATGGGGTTGAAAGGTGTTTGAAGGTTAGAGAAGGAAGAAGAGAACATATAACTGGTGGAAATGCATAAGGATGTGTCATATTTTTATTTTTGTAAGTCCGATTCTCTAAGTGCTTGTAAAGTACTTTACTGTTGTATATGTGGTGGTGCAGTAGTTCACAATATCCTTTTATTTTTGTATATTCCCCCCTCCACAATAATCCCTTTCTGTTCAACTCATAGAGAATAATTTAAGAAGACAAAATTTATATATCATAATAAAATGCTCAAACTGTCACACTGATGTATCTGGAGTTTCCTTCCTCTTCACTTCCTTATCCATTTACTTGGTGCCTAATTCCCCTTTCTGCTCCAGAGGGAGGGGTTTTCGTGTGTCCCTCCCCAGCCCCTGGACTTCAGCCCAGCTCCCCACGGTTTGGGGGGCAGTGTCTCAGTCTGTCAGTGCTGTGATGTGTAAAACCTGCTCTGTCACGTATGCCCAGGGAAAGCTGGAAGGCAGTGGGCACAAAACTCACACTTCCTACAGGGGCAGTTTTACCTTTCAAGATTTCACCATTTCTTCATTCTGCATTTCCCTTTTGTTGCCTGATCCTGCTCTACCCAGCTATGAAGCCCTGGTGTTCAATCTAGGTAATTCCTCTCCCGGCCTTTCCATGACCTTCCAGGACAAGAAAACCCACATAATGCATATTTCATGTTCAGATATACACATCCTAGTACACTATCAGGTCCCCTGCTAGGTTCTGGCTTTCCAAATCATGAAGGCAGATGGGTTGCATCAGGGCTAAAACCCTGCCTAGCAGTGAAGTGTGTTTTTAAAGCCATTGCTGTAAAAGCCTCAGGCTCACCAGCCAGCTATTAGTAGAGCTCTCAGCTGTCTTCCAAGACCTATGATGTCTGCAGGGAGAATCTGACACTAATCCTTATGGAAAAATCATATTGGATTTATAGGGATGAAGTCAATAGGCTTGGACGAAAGCAGCTGTTAAACTCTAAGGAATGGAAAGGAGAAGGAGAGCCATGTTATGCAAGAGGCTTGCTTCAGGTGCACGGGAAGTGCCCATATCCTCATCCCAAGCTTTTCGACACAAATCAAGGTTGAACTGCCCCTAGGATGAAGGATGGGAGACACGCTCATGCTCAAGCACCTGAAGAAACACAACAACGTGGAGAAGGCAGGGAATGCATGGACCGGGTGAGTTCAATGATTGAAACCCAAATGCCAAATGAAGGACATGTGCATCCACTCCTGTTATTTAAATAAAACCCTAAACCAGGAATGCCGTCCAATGAAGATTCCTGAGGTGGCAGCTATAATCCTCAGCAGCAAAAGCAGTATTAGATGCAGGATATGCGTTTTGGCAAGTGCGCTCAGATGAGCTAAGCCCTCAGCTAGTGGCTTTTACTGCGCTATTTGGATGTTGTAAATTTAAGCAGATGATGCTTGGTATTAGTTTTGCTCCTTGGATATTTCAGAGAGTAATTGCACATATTTCTGAGGGATTACAAGGTGCTGAAGTTATAATGGATGGACTTCAAATTTAGACTAGACGCCTTTATGAACAGAAGGAAAGGTTTAGGCTGCTTTTACAGACAGTGAGAATGCTGAGCATAAAATGCCAAAAGCCTCACCTAAAAGAAGTTGCTGATAATAGCAACTACAAATTAAATAATATAAAAGCCCAGATGCTGGGATCCCCATTCCACTCAACAAAGCAGAGCTGCAAGGGAACAACAGATGCCTTCATCAGATTTCATTCCAGAGCTATGTAGAGTCAACAAATAACACAGATTTGCCAAAGAAAGAAGCTTACCTGATGCTGGAGCAGTAAAATCTTCCCTCTGCTGCCAAGCCATTGGCTTGAACCTACCATGTGCAAGTCTGTGCTCAGCAGATGGCAATGTCACAGCCTGGACATGCAAAAGTGTCTTTGGGAGATTTTGGCAATGCCAAGCAGCAGGGAAGTTGTTTCCTCAGAGATGTCACAAATCTGTGCCCATGCAAAGGACCCACCAGCATCATGCCAGGACTGATGCATACCATGGCACCTGCATGAACTGCATCTCCTGTGGCACAGGATGCTGCTGAACTGCTACTTAGGCCATCTCTGTGGGGAGCAGACATGGGATGGGATGGGAGTCTGTCACAGCAGATATACCTTGAGCTCCCTCTGTCCCCAGTGCAGATGACCCTGTAGCTCCACAACTACCTCGCAGGTGACTAAACCCACCTGAGATGCTCTAGATGCAGCTCTGCAGCCTCATCTTGTCCCATGATGTATGTTCAGTGCCCTGGGGACACCTGAGCATCAGCAGTTGACTCCAGGGTGGCTTTGTGGGCCTCTGGATGCTTGGTCTGGAGGTGGGTTGGTGGCTTCCATCCCGACTGCTCTCTGCAGTGCCTGGCCAGCCAGGGTAAGTCTATGTTGTGCTGATTTTCAGCCTGTTGATTGGAAGAGCGATTCCCACCATAGATGCAGCCTCTGTAGTTACACCATGGCCCAGCAGGAAGGTGGCTTGGCCATGCAGGTTTGCCACCACACTGATCAACCCTAGCTCCCCGGCCTCTTTCTAAACAGGTCTGGCTCCAGAGGAGAGGAGCAAGGACCTGCCCAAGGGCCGCTCAGTTTCTGCTGGAGCACTGAGTCCCCTTCCCCTGGCAATGAGCCCAGCCACAGCGGGAAAATCAATGCAGGAATGGCTTGTTCACAAGTAGGATAGAGCGTCCTGGAATTGCTTTGTTGGGGGCGTAAGGAGGGAGTTTTATGAGCTCTGTTTTCTGCTTCTAATAATGATATTGGATCTAAACAGTTCCATGCCTCAGAGACTGAGACAGATGGGGAGTTCACATCTATGAGGATGAAAATGCTCATCCTGCCAAGCCTTTGATTCCCATCGTATCCTTCCTACCCTGCAAACAGGCGGACAGCACATTTCTAGCATAAAGATATCCTCCTCTCCAGCTAACCACCTCCAGATTCCCTTCCCGAGCCTGTTCTGAGCCCAGTGATCAGACATTTCTCTATACATAAACATACAAATCATCTCCCCGGGGCTCTTCCTGTCTCACAAGCAAACCCTGAGACCAGCTCCTTGAAATACAAATGGGATCAGGGCTGCTTCCAAGCTGATGGCTGTGGTCCCTGCACCTCCCCAGAGCACCAGGCTTGCACCCTGGCTGTGCAGCCTCCCATCACAAGATGCCCATCACCTCCTGCCCTGGGGAGCAAACTGATCCTAAGACCCTGTACATGGCTGCAGGTGACAATACCAAGGGGCTGCATGGACTGGGAACCTGCATTGGCACTGGGATGTGCTGTAGGAGTGGATGGGGATGTGCACACTTGCAGAGGGAGGGTGCAAAACCAAGCCAAGTGCAAGGCAGTGGAGGAACGAGCAACACACACACACAGAGGCGTGCAAACTGCATTCTCTCTTTGATGGAGGATCATGGAAACATTACCTTCCCCTGGGGCTCTATAGTGAAATAACCTGATTATTCATGAACCAGCTAGAACCATCAATCCCCCATTTATCATTTTCAACATAAATAATCAGGGCAGGAGAGGAACACGCCAGCAATTATAGATGTAGTGTTGAAATGTGCCCATTTCATTTAAAAATACCCTGCTTGCCGATAAGCAGTGATCCAACCGATTCCTCATCTGAATCCTCAAGCACTGGATTATACAGAACGCAAGCCAGCACCCTGCTCTGTGCTTGTGAAAGTCTGTTTGGCTTTTGCATGGGAGGGTAGCCATGAAAACACAGTGGATTTTAAAAAGCACATTTGCCTTGCTGACAAATGCCTCAGGAAAGAAAAGCCTTTGTGCTCTTCTTCCACTCACAGGACACTGAGCGCAGCGGACGGTGTTGAGCACCGCCATCCCCAGTGCCTGTGGCTGGCTGGGTGATGATGAACATCATGTTAGGTACCTACCAAGTAGATGGCCTTGGAGGTGCCGAGCTGGAGTTTTAGCTTCAGGTCCAGCTTCTAGTGAGTCATTATGGGATAGCAGCTTCTCAGGCCTCTGGGGGCATCCTTGCCTGGTTGAGCACAGGCATTACCCTGCAATATAGACTGAACCAGAGGAGATAGCACCCAAAGCCACACAGGTCCCTAGCTAGTATCTAGGAGAGGAGTTGAGCATCCTTACAGCTCTGCCCTGAGCCTGTATCCAAGCAAAGGTGGAGTGGAGGAGGGAATGCTGAAGCAGCACTCGCTGCTCAGGTGCTTCGCTAAGCACAGCACTGCTTTGGCTCCGGTCTGCCCTTGAACTTTGCAGCTTGGGCCCTTTCTGAGTCCTCCAGGACTTGTGAACGATTTGGCAGCACCAGCCTCTGTGTGAGCCCCAGCCCCAGCCGAAGTGCACTGCTAATGAGCCACATGTTCCGAGGGCCTCCAGGCTTGGCACCGGCTCCCGGGACCTGTTGGAGCCCAGCTCCATCAGCCACAGCCCAGCAGAGCCAGCGGCAAAGGGACCGGCTCAGTGCTTCCTGGAACAGCTTCATCTGTGGAGGAGCAGCTGCTCTGGGGGCAGGTCCTGCTGCCCTCCCCAGCGCTCACCCTCCAAAGGTCTCTAAGTGCACTCAGAAAGGGGGGAAGAATATCACAGATGCTTTTAAACACTGTCTAATGGTGAAAAGTAACATCTGGAGAGCAGCCTTACTCCCACAAAGTGCTCCATCTCCACATCTCGATACAGAAACCGGTCCAAAGGGACCTGCCAGCTCAGTGATGGGGATAACGCTCCCTGTGGGTGCCATCAGCCTGGGGACAGCAGGTACCCCAGAGCCCTGAGAAGCAGGCAGCTGGCTAAAAGCCATACTCACTGCTGGGAGCAAAGGAAGAGGGCTGCTCCGCAGCGAGGTGACTCCTTGCCCATGCCTGTGCCTCCTCTGCAGGCCATCTCCTCCAGGTAACAGGGCACAGGAGAAACCCCGCTTCCTTCGAGCCTGTTTCCAAAGAGGCTCTTCCAGCCAACAGTAACACACTTTGCTTTACTTCCCAGCATGGCCCGGGGCAGAAAGCAACATCTGGACCTAATAAAAAGGTTGCCCTCCCCCACAAAGAGACCAAGAGCAACCTCTGCTATTTGGTTTCCAACCTCTGCTATTTGGTTTCCAACCTCTGCTGCTTGGTCTCTCCTTCACCAATGGACAGAGGAGGCAGCTCCAGCTCAGGGATTGTTGCTGGTTTGATGGGGAGCAGAGTGGTCCAGCAGCCCACAGAGACTGGAAGCTTAAAGATGGGTCCAGAGGGGGTGAAGCTGATGGGTTCACTACTGAGGAGCCAGCAGTGCTTGAACTGGTTGTGACTTCTCTAGAGTTGGGGTTTAAGGATTTGTTCTTCCTTGAACAGAATGACGCTCGTTTTTTGGTTCCAAAACCATGAATGCTGGAGATGGCTCCATGCCAAGGCCCGGGATTAACGTCCCCATGGGGAAAAGCTCTGCCTCGGTCCAACTGGAATGCAGACCCAGACCTGGCACCCATCTCCAGGCACTCACCGACCAGGCTCCTTGCGTCTGACCTCTGGCAGCTGCTTCGCGTTCTGGAAAGGGGTCAGGATGAAACAGCAGCAGCAAATATTCCTGGATCCCGGCGGGGCTGGATGGGGATCACGCAGCCACAGACCTGCCTTTGCAAACAAACACCAAACCTCTTCATGTCCTCCTGGAGCTGACTCAGGGCCCATCACATGTGCTGACAGCTACTCTGCATGGTCTGGGGCGCGTGTTGAGTAAGGATGTGGTGTCTGAGAGCAACCTTCTGGATGGTGCCTCTCTGCATCCTGCTCTTCATGGAACCTCCTCTTCCTGCTGTGCCAACAGAGGCAGGAGATAAGGCCCCAGCAGCCCATGGAGGTGCCCCTCTCCTGCAGGCACAGTGTTTTGTGCTAATGCTGACCTGCACATGTGGAGCAATTGGCTTGACCAGGGCTGCACACCGATGAGTGAGACCTCAGACCAACACTCCTCAGGGCTTCTGCTTCCTCCATGAGGTCCCATTAGTAATGACAGCTCGAAATACACCATCGTTACTACTGCTGGACCGCTCAGCTGGTGCCACCAGTGTTTCCTGTCCCCTGGCACTGAGTTTTCTCCATGTATCTCATCATCAAAGAGATTGCAAATGACTAATAAACATGGAAAGAAGTCAGGGGGGCAGCAAAAGTATCTGGACTGAGATCAATCTTCACTGACAACCGCTGCTTTTTCTAAGTGAAAGTACCCTGCAGAGTTTAAAACAGCGCCCGACTTCAAAGCAGAGCTCTCCAGATGGAGTTTACCACTGCTGCTAACACCCTGCGCTTCGCCAGGTTACAGGGAGAAACACTTGGATTATTCCCAAAGAAGGGAAACACCCCGGCCTCTTCAAACACACAGGCTCGAAACGGTGTGTGAGCGATGCTCTCTGCACGATGTAGGTGGCAAAGCTGATCTCCAGGCCACAGGGAAAGCAGTTTTTCCTATTCTCCTTTCACCAGATCAAGGGGAAAGCCTCATCCATCGGTGGTTACACCGGGGCTGCTGTGTGCAGCAGATGGATGTGGTCCCTCTTTGGATGGGATCCGGACGCTTTCCCATCTCCCCTGTCATGGCATCGCTGTTGTGCCAGCAGGAGGGAGCCCATGAAGCCGGTGAGGCCGGGAGGGCAGAGCCAGAGCCTGATCTGCACTAAAACCCTAGAAGGCAGCACAAGGACTTTGCCTTTTAACCCAGCTCGCGCAGGTCTTGAATCCTGCACCCTGGTGGGGGATTTCCCCTCAAAAGCAGCTGCCACAACCCCAGCTCCAGGCTGCAGAACTGCGCATCCGGGGCTTTGTTTCAGGAGCACCTCCGTGTTTCTGTTTTGGTTCATTGTGTGTGAACATCCCACAAGCTCCTCTGAGCACCTGCACTTCACCGGGGCTGACACAGCTCGCTCCGGACACAACTGCTCCAAGCTCCCGTTGGTGGTGAGTGATTTATGAGCACTGCGCTGCCTGGAGCCCTGACAAACTCTCCTTTGGGTGATTACAGGCGGCCAAAACGAGAGCATAAATAAAGCTGACCATTAATTCAGCTCTGGCCCATGTGCGCACAGTGACACTTGTTCCCAAGGATCTCAAAGAGCTCTTCCCAGAGGGGCACACAAGCCAAGGCAGAGCTCAGCCAGCCCAAACACCCCTGCCCAACGCCCTTCAGTGTCCTAGCGCTGATAAGAGCCAGGCATCCCATCAAAAGGCTCTCTATTTTCCTTCCAAGCTACACGCCAGCCCCAAATGTCTCATCCCCTGCCAAGATCAGCTCTTTACCCTCTGCATCATTATCACAGAACATAGAGAATTTCACAGCAAACCACCAGAACTGACGAATGACTGGCTGGATTGCAACTGTCAGGAGAGTATGAAATGCTTCCTGCTGTAAGGAAACCAGGAATGGTTACCGGCTTTCCTGGCCAAAGGCACGTCCGACCCAGGCAGACGCTGAGTTGAAGAGTCTCTGCTCTGCTGGGTGCTATGAGCACATGGGCTTTGTGTTCTGGTGTGGTTTATACATTTTAGAGACATATATATATATATATATGCACATATATATATATTTATATATATTTATTTCTTCCTTCCAATCTCTCCCTGCTCATCACTGGGTACCACATCTGCATCCCTCTCCCCATCACCCACAGGGCATATGCAGATCGCAGGGAGGATGCTAAAGCAACACAGTGCCCTGGCTCACACAACAAGGACAACCTCACCTCATGCTTTTCCCTCCCCTGTTCTTATAACTCAGCCTGGCCCAGATAAAAGTCTTCCTCTTGCTTTAATTCTTTCCAAGATAATCCTCATAATCTTAACAAAACATGAACTCATCACCAGGAGAAGGTCACAATGCTCCTCACAGCCTCTGTCCAGGCAAAGGCATCGGGGACCATCTTTTATCTTCCCTTCCCCATTCAAAACCTGCCTGCCATCCCATCAGAATACAAGCCTGGACTTCTGTTTTAAAGCCATCTGCTTTTGTCCCTTTTCATTTTCATTTCTTTACATGAGAGCTGTTCAAGTAGGGCTAAAGTTTTCCATCATTAAATCCTAAACGTTGGCCTTGACTTTAGAGTTTTCCCACCTTCTGCTTCTTCAGCATCAGTGTGAATTACTGACCAGGGCTGCTGCTGTCAGCCCTCATCAGGGTTTAAACTGGTGCAAGAGGCTGAACAGCTCCGCTCTAAGTAAGGCAAAAGCCTTTCCAAGGAGGATTTCAGCAGTGTCACTGGTTTTGGAGATGTTCAGACTGATCTCTCAGAGCCACCGGTATCCGTGCAGTGCTCCGTGATGGGAGCTGGACACTGCAGGAGCACGTGGAGACTGGAGGAGGCAGGTTTGGTTGATGTGGGTACGTACCTGGAGCGACGGTGTCTGGGTGATGCAGAGGACATAGGGCGGTCCTTCACCAGCACAGGAGCCTTTGGGACAAGCCCTGGGCAGACAAACCGGCCACACTCAGCACTGGGAGCCTTCCTCCAGGATGTGCAGCAGCTCGGATCAGGGCGTCCACTTGAAATGCTGAGCCGAAGGCAGGGGACACCCTGGCAGGAATCCTGCTGCTCCCAGAACACAATCCATGTAAAATCCATTTCTCCAACCAACAGCCCTTCACTGGCTGACATTCCACGCACCTACTCTGCCCTCACACAGAGCCATACCCCTCAGCTCTCTGTCCCCCCTCATCACCTCACACACCCCACGACAATGGTCAGAGCTCCTGAAGCATCATCCCGGTGGGTGCAGATGCAGCAGGGGAACTTGGGGACCAGAAGCCCCCAATCCATCAAAGTCATCACACCCCAAAGTCAAACCCTATGGGATGGATGGCAGAGGTAAAGCAATTTACACCTGCAAATGGATACCAGGGCTGCTGTTTCATTAGGCATTGGCCAATTGGCCTCCCCAATAGCTTCCTGCAGGGCTCGTGTGGGATCTCCCATCACCAGAAGATCTATTCTTAAATCATTTTCTTTTAAAATCCAACTGAAATTTTCAGTTTCAATCACAGTTGAACAATGTTTACCTTGGCTGCTGGTTAGAGAGCAATGAAGCCAAGGTGTCCTCCAGCATCATCCTCGCTTGATGCTGGCACAGATGTGGGTATCTCTTGGTTAGGGGCATTTAGCAAAGGGATTTGTGGTCCCACAGCCATCCTTGGGAACCACCAGCTTCTGCAGTCCCTTGGGATGGGGCCAGGCACTTCCATCAGTCCCATTGCCAGCAGTGCCATGGGATGGTCACGGTGCAGCCGGTGGGCACACATCACACAACCAAAGCTGCATCAGCCCTGGGCCAATCGAGCCGCACATCCTGGGGTGCCCCAACACTGCTGCCACCACCCCTTTGCCCCCTCTCTCAGCCCCTTTTACCTCAGACACCCCATCCGAGCCCCATTAGCACAGGTACCCCCAACCCACCC
>JANRGW010042292.1:5673-21094 GCA_024733675.1 Psilopsiagon aymara
GTGGGAGTTGCATTCTTTTGATTCTCCTTCCCATCCCTCCAGGAGCAGAGGGAAGGAAAAGGGGGAAGTGAGTGAACCAACTGCGTGGCTGATTTATGGTTTAAACCATGACAACTGCCAATAACAGAACCTCTTGAAATGTGACCCTAAAATACTTGTAATTCATTGAGTCCAGAAAAGCATTTAATTTGGCTTGTCCACTTGCCATTTTGGGATAGTTTCTTGATGGGAAGCTATAAGATGTGTATTATTTAGCAGTTCATTTCAGGATAAGATAATAGTAAAACACTGCGCATAAAAAAAGGCTACAGTGATCAGATTGATGTAGCAAAAGAGATGAGAAGTGTTGGAATACAACAGAGTTAAAGAAAAACAGATCAAAAACTAGACTCTTATGGCTTCCTCAGTGAAACATGTCAAGCCTAGAGTGTTCTAAAAGTAACGTAGAAAGAGTAATTTTAATAATTTTCTCTTGAATTTGAGACTGCTTTACATTTTGTAGAGAAATGGGATTAAACCATTTTGTGGAAAAATCCTAATGCTCTTTTTTTTTGACCTAAACCCTGCATTTATTTCACACATTTGCTTGAGATGTCCTTAGTACGAGTTTCTGCCATTAGGAGCTCAGTTCAGTTGCCTAAAAGTTGCCACTTGAGATGACTTAAGAGGATCCCGACATCTGCACGTGTTAGCAGTTATGACAACATGCCTGCAAAAGGTTATGGACAAAAGCTCTTACATAATAGATGAATGCCAGGCAGCATAAGCTATAGCATCTCTATCTTTAGAGAATGAATTAAACCCTATATTTCAATTTGCTATAGTAAGAGCTTGGACACATATTGTGCTTTTAGATACCTACATAAATGGGATATTTAGGTATCTTAACTTCACATTGAACCACACCTTGACTGATGGCTTTGCATTAACTTCCTAAACCAGGAAACTATTGCTGTAAAGAAACATGGAGCTGATTCTCTTTGTGGTAGAATTTGGGCAAATAAAGTGGGATTGAATTTGAAACAATGATGCCAATAATGATATGCTATTTGCCAGGTCTCCTTAGGCAGTTTAAAAATGTTTTGAGGATGTAACTGTTGACCTATGCAACTAGATTCAGCAATACTTTGTATCTATTTTTGCAGGAATCTGTCATTGAGGCAGAAGAAGCCCTCTTGTAGATGTCAAGTGATCAATCATTCCAGACAATATTGGCTTCCTGTTTACTGAAGGAGTTCTGCCTTTCAATCATTGGGGAATATGATTTCTTTTAAGAACCTGTATTTAATGTCTTAACTCATGTTTAACAATCTGTATGGCCTTTTCTTCATGAATAGTATGTGACAGATTTGTCTTCCAAGAGAGACAATTCTGGAAAGCTGTCTCAGGTTCAACTCTAGGATGCATTACCTCTGTACCATTTTATAAATTAAATAAATGAGAAATATTAAAAATAATATATTAATCTGCTAAAATAACTTCAGATTAGCTATTAAGGATTGACCTAATTAAAAAAAGGGGTTTTAAAAAAGCGTGTTTTAACAAATCTGTAAAAGAATAAGAAAAGCAGTTCTGTTACCCAAATACAGATTATGATTTTGTTTGATAAATTTTAGGATATCTGTGATATCTTTGTGGACCTAGCAGTTATGACACAAGGCCTCCTGGACTGGCATCTAGAGGTGAGTCAGGACACCTAGAGGTATCTTAATGGCAATACCTAACACCTAATGCTTAGTCTGAGCAAGGACAATGTGTTTGAACTGAATCTTGGTCAAGTCATCAGACTACAACAGGGAATTTAGACTAGAGATTGCTTAAATAACACAGAAGTTTTGAAATCATCTCAGTGCATTCCACTGTCATCTCAAGGAGGATCTATGACTCAGAGTGGGATTCAGTTTGAAATTAGAACCCTTAAATTCAGATTTCTGTTATGTAGGAGTTTGAAGGTGTGCTAGGTACTTGATTCAAATACCCACACTTAGGCATCTAGTGTGCTTTGAAGTTCTCTTAATTATCCAGATTTCTATATACTCCCTTCAGATATAATATGGGACCTGTGAATAGCCCAGTTCCTTTTGAAACAGATAATTGGGGCAGGGTAAGAATACCCTACAACATCCTAAGTTGCAATAGATATTATTAGTCCTAAATTCCCACTGTAGCCAATGGAACCTAAAGTGCATTTCAGCTGTTTAAACTTAAACCTCTAGTATCATTTGAGATCTTCAGGCTAGCTAAGGAGAACATGGGTCTCACACTAATCTGGTATTACATTACAGGTGGCTGTCTTGGATACCCTGTATGACCTCAAATTTTACTAGACATTTATGCAGGTAAATTAAGAAATAGGGGATCTATTTTCTCAGCACTGAGAGTGTAGATGCTTGTGGAAATCTATATGTAAATATGAAGACATGTTAATATGCCCTTATAAATTTAGCATTAAAATATATCCTACCATAGAAGAAAAGACAATATGCAGTGTGGATCATAGAATCTGGGAAGAGAGGTGTGCAAGAAAAGGTCATAGAATTATACAAAGAAAAAATTCTGAATTAATAGATTAAGACAAGTTTCTAACGGATAATGAACAGCTGACTCAATCTGAGATTGCAAAAAAACTCAAACTGGTCCAACCCTCCTAATTTCATTTTTTTTTCATTACAAGATCAGAGGCTGGGGCAATATAGAAAATTCTGGATGTAAGTCTATGGTATCTTTAAATTTTTTATTGCATCTTTTTTTTAAATAATCCAGGTAAGGAAATAGAATTTTGATGGCTTTTCCACAGATGCATTAAACAGTGGCTGGGAAACTGTACCCAGAAAATTGTTATTTGTGATTCACTTCCAAAATGAAAAGATGTACAGAGAGAAGCTTCATTTGTTTTTTTTCATTAACAACTGGGATGATGGAATCAAGAGCATATGATTAAATTTTCAGACAACATATAGCTGGGAGGGACTGTAGGCATACTGGAGGACAGGATTAGAATTCAAAATGATGCTGACAAATTGGAGAAATGGTCTGGAAAAAAAGCAGATGTAGTTTAAGAGACGAGTTCAAGGAACTACATTTAGACAGATATAATTAACAGCAAAAGTGGGACAAACCCCAAATTATTAGATAGAAATTAATTCCTCACCTTTCCAAGGATTATAGTGGATCATAAAATGAACTTGAACTTGTAAAATCATCCAGTTGTGAACAAATCAAACACCATAGTCAAAGTAAAATTAAAAGTGTAGTCTGCAGGATGTATTAAATGAGCTTACTTCTTAGTGGGGTAACATGTAGAGTACAGTTTGGGCAGGTGACTTTCACAAGTATGTATTCCAAGGAGAAGATTTTCAAATTAAAGCAGTCACAGATACAGACTGGAGATCTAGGAAACACAATCTAAAAGGAAGCATTGAATAAATTAATTCTAGAGAACAGGATACCATGGGGAATACGCAATAAATTTGTTTTTCAGAAACTTATTGTTACAGGAAAACACATCATGCTGGATCCACAAGCCCAATAGAGTGCCGAGGCTGCTGCAGCTCCATTCCCTAGATGCAATTGGTAACAAAGCTGAGCTTGTGTTCCCAGCAGGCACGCATGCACAAAGCACATGTATACACCACATATACATAAATAGATGGTCACACAGACCACAGACACACGGAGCACTCCCACAGAGACAGCATCAACAGCCTCATCCTGCCCCTGTCTCTAGCTGAGCAGTGTGGAAGTTTGCTAACAGGAATCTATGCATACCCATATTCAACATCCATACCACCCCCCCCGCCCCCCCCAGCAGCTGGGCTCAGTACAGTTTGCCCAGTAGCTGGATCTCAGCCTCCCTGATTTCTGGCACCTGGTCAAATCCATGAGGCTGCAGCTCCTCTCCAATTGCTGATATGGACTACCTCACACACACGCAAGCATACAGACACACCCAAAACTGACTGGGACTTCCCTGGTCCCCAGCAGCAAAGCTTCCCCAGGCTCTCACGCTTATAGACACACACCCCAGCACCTAGAGACTCCAGAGCCTATAGTCTCTCCACTAACTGCTGGCACTTCGCTGGTCCCCAAAAGTGAGCACCAACTGCAGTCTCAACCTTGGAGACTGCATCCCCTCCAGCTTCCAGGCCATGTCACCTGCTCACTGGCTATCTGGCTGGATCTTTACTAGTGATCACACATGTACTCCCACACCTACAGTCATTCCAGGTGCTGCACCATGGACACATATGTCTCTGATGCTGTTCTCACCCCAAGGCTGGCACTTGGGTTTCAATCACTGTGGACAGCCCAGTTCAGTAGCACATGCATCCTCTGATCTTTGGGCCCATGCCTGTTGCTGGGATTCAGACCCTCTCCCACACAGAAGAGGGCATCCCTCATGCAGAAAACCAGTTAGCAGTGGAGTTTAATAATAACACAGCAAAGATTTTGCTGATCAAACACAGGGTATGGCCTGACAAAGCGTACTGACCAGTAAGCTATTTACATGCAACCAGCCCTTTTTACTTCCTTACCTCCATGTTTTCCCAAACTTGCTCCTACCCGGATCCTCTAGATTCCTTTACAACACCTTGGGTTCCTTCCTTAAATTATGGGATCATAAATCTTGTACAGTCCCAAAATGCTCTCCCTCTGCATACATACTGCACCCCATGCACCATGACAGTCTCCCCACTCTGTTCAAAAGGTGCTCCAGAACTGACTCATGGTGAGAGGTGTCACACGTGGACACTAGGGCTCACAGTTTTGGGAGTGGCCCAGACAAGGCATCTTTTCCTCTGAGTCCATAATTTGGGTTCCTGCCTGCCTTTGGGATCTGTGGTCTTCTGGGATTGGGGAGACAGGTTATAGAGGGGTGGTGGCTCCTGGAACGGGCCTTGGAGTAGCAGAGGTACGATATTATCTGGGGTTCCTTACCTGCTGTTGTGTCTCTGTGCTCTTTTATGAGCGTTGATGACCTTTTCATCACACAACAGTTATTCTGATGGAGAATTCTCCATTCCTTCTTAAAGAACAAGAAGAAATAGCATGATTTGGAGAAGAGCAATTGACCAGCAATCAGCTGAAAAAACTAAAACTGCTGGTGGCACTAACACATGTTCAGTAATATTGTTCAGCTAGAGCTGTAACAGATTCTGCTGAGGCAGAATTAATCCCTAGACTTTCAAGATACTTTCAGGTTATGTGCTTTAAGTGAAACTTTTAAAGACAAGTTCCTCGTAGTTACTAATGTCAGCACATAAGTTTTCTTCTACAGCTTAGCTCTACTTTTCAGCTCGTTGAACAGAGTTAGTTGTAAAATTTCTGTTTATGTAAACAACACTTATCCAGCTAATAGTCTGTATATGGTAATAACAATTTACCCAAATTATACATTTTCCAACCTCTTGGAAAGAAATCTAGTGAAATAATTCTCATTAGGTCATTCAGCCTTTTGTTAGTGCATGCAAAATATGCATTAAATAGTAAACATTAACAGAAGACATCAGGATAATCCCTGAAAATGCTTAGAAAAATATCCTTATCTGTGTTAACTTTTCATGGAATAGCCTTTATTTCTTAAAAAACATATATTTTTTTTTAATTAAAGTGGAAATAATTATACAGTCTGGTTAAGATTGGTCTGGGTTTTGTTTTATTACAGTTTTGCATAATTAAGAGAATAATTTTTCTTGTAAGTTGTCATTACTTCTGTTAGATGTAATACTTGTTTGGAATTTTAATTCTTACATAATTTTTGTTGAATATGAAACAGAAATATTTATGGTTTATTTTGAGGATGACCTAATGGCAAGAGATGGAACTTTGGAGTCCTCTGAGATCTTTGATTTACTTTCTGAATTCTGCAGATGAATCACTCAGAGCATTGGCTTCAAATTCCCTGGGTGTGATGCAAATTTAATAATATTTGTCAGTGTTGGTGTGTAGTAAAATTCTTTAGTTTTATGGAATACTTTGAAATACTCACATGATTTGCAATATTTAATAAGTGCCTTATTTTTACTAGAGACAAAATGCTTTTTATTGTATTTGTGACTATATTTCAACCATTTAAGATTTGTTCTTTGCAGTTATAACAAACTAACAAGGAGACATAGATGTGGATTTTAGGTATTTATCTTCCAAAATGGTACAACTTTCTTAAAAATTGCAATTATCAGTGTCAGATCTCTCATCTGTGCTAGTGTCCTTAATAGAAGCCATCACTGAATGTCCTCTAAAAAATCTAAAATCCTCTAAAATTCTAAGTCCTCTAAAATCTAAGCAACCTGCAGAGAACTGATTAATAAAGCTTCAGTTCAACTTAAGAGACATTATTATTTAATGTTTTGCGATAACCTAAGTTGCTACACATGCTGGAAGAATTCAGAGTCTAATAAAGTGACTGTTCACCCTTATTGTAGCTTCTTTCTCCAGGAAAATCATTCAGAAAGGACAAGATGTGTTATCAAATAGTAAATCAATCTATGAAAATTCAGGGCAAATGCTGTCTTTTTAAGATATGATTCTTGAGTAACTATCGAGCTTTAAGAATATTTAATTAACCTTACCTAAGTACCATTGCTGTTCTATGCATAAAAATACCACTGCTATTACCAGCTGGATTTTTTTGGGTGTAAAATCTAGTTATTTTAAAGGCTTCACACAGGGCAATAATGCACCTAAGTACTTGAAAAAAAAATGCCAAAATGGAATTTATTTTTCATAATAAACAGTAATATGCAAAACTGGGAAACAAAAGAGATTCATAGCTTTTCCTTATTTAGCATTTACTTTGTGAGTTCATGAAAATATTGCCTATTATTAACAAAAAAAATTATTAAAGGCAAATGTAATGCCAAGCAACAGGCAAGAACATTTTACATAAATCAGGATTAATGGGTTGTTCATATAAATTAAGCATCTTGCCAAAGAAGTTCACAGGACAGGAAAGAATTGATGCAAAATACACAGGAAAAATGAGCTGCAATTTTGTCCAGCAGCATGGTAATTTCAATAATTACAAAACATCATTAGCAAAATTTGCTTGGTGCTACTTTCTTTTTTGATCATTCTCTCAAAAAATGAGAGATAAGAAATTCTTTGTGGCTACTGGGAAAGAAAAGGATAGAAAATCATATGCTCAGATGTCAACTGATCCTGGCTTGGGGCAGAACTGTGCACTAAATAACCCAGAGAGGTTCCTTCCAGGCATATTTTATAAAAGTACATAATTTAAAATTGGTAAAAGTAAAAACAAAACAAAAAACAGCTTATATTGCTTATATGAAGTAAACAGAACAGCCACACACCTCATGTTGTGTGTCCCTCAAGATGCATGCAGTTGTGGCAGCTCGGTGAATGGAAGAGTCTTGCACATACACAGCTTTTTTTCTCTCATTGATATCAAAGTGCATCATAAAGACAGCCAAGGATGTCATCCTGATTGCTCAGATTGGTAAACAGAGTCAATTAAAGGTATAATTGGGTTCTCTTAGGTGTGAGAGGAAGTTAATACCATAGGAATATAACCAATCTTTGCTTTAAGCACAAATGCATCATACCTAGCAGCATTCATAATATTTTGAAAAGAAACCTCATCTATATGATCAGTGACTGGAAAAATGTACTTGACATGTTAGTATGGCATACTGGCATATTTAAGTTCATGAAATATATAGGTATTCATAGAGCACAGGAGTTATGTTTCTAATAGAAAATTGATAAAAACTACTTCCCCAGTTTTAAATTTATGACACGAGTTTTTAAATTTATTTAATGATCAAAAACTTTCTTCCATGTTTAGACTATACTTTCCTAGTTCAAAATATATTAAGATAGAAATATTAAAATATAATTTCTGCATTATTTCTGCAATGCCACAGGTATTCTCAACAATACTTGATTTTCAGAAAGTTTTTTGAGGGCTGGTAGCTGAAAGTGGAAATTAAAGATAGAAAAGGGCCTTTTCTGTGTTACAGGCCTTTTAAGTGTAGTTTGCTAATTGGACAAAACCATGTTGAGAATATTGTGTTGTTGTTTTTTTTTTTTACATTTGAGTGACTTAAGGTGTTTTTTTGCATGAGCTTTTTCAAACTTGTCACAGATAATATTGAAACACTAATGACAAACTAATATTATAAAGAGGAAGAAGCAACAAAGTTATTTTCATATGTAATTACTATTGACTTTCTAATGGGTTGGCATTTAAACACTTATTCAGACTTATTCTACCTGGAAATTAAATTTATGTAAGTATTATAAATTATTGTATGTGATCGTACATACTCAGAGCTCAAAAATGTGAATCTGCTTAACACCTGATTAAACCACTTATGTCTATAATAAAGAACTCTCTATATATTTTATAATCTTTTCTTTTGCTATAGGGTGCAAAGTCACCTTTTTCATTAAAAGTTATCTTTTTTCATGCTTTATCCATGATTTGTCACTGACACATTGCAATTAGATTATTGAGTTGTTCTGGAAAGCATTTTCATTTAAGGCTACTATTAGCACAATTAATTAGTTCTTGAAATAAACAACAAAAAATCATCAGTCCTCAAACTACATAAAGATTTTTGACTAGTTTTATTCAGATCTTTTACTTACATTTTTCTTATGCCTTTGGAGCAATTGCAGAATCTAAAAAAACTCTCAAAATGGGATGAAGATCAATTCATGGTTTCCTCCATTTTTATTTTTTTTTTCTTTTTCCCATTCTATTATTCTATAGAAAGAGGTGGAGGGCTACCTAAACAGAAACAGGATATGCCTGTGGGTGTTTCTTATTGGGTCTTTTCAAAGGGATTTTGTGTTTGTTTGTTTGCTTTTAAGTATTATTTTCTTCTCATGTCACATTAGTAAACCCATTTTTGAATTTGGTTTCTCTAGATGAGTGGTACAATCTGCAGGGAAATCTTTCACAGACAACTGTTTCCCCTCCATAAAGTGAGATTCACATCTTAAAGCTTTTCTTCCACCAGAAGAGCATGAGTCATTTTTCTTATCATAGTTATATATTTCTATATGCATTTTTTATGATAAACTTATGTTGCCAGATATATATCTACACATTTAAACAGCATTCTCAAACAAAGAAAAAAACCAAAGACAATTAAAGGTTGTAAAAGGTATTCATATGCTGTCGTGACTGGAATATCAAATGATAGTGAAATTAAAAAATACCAGTTTCACTTTTGTTCCACACCCTTTTGCAAACTGATGCCAAAGTGTCACTTAGGAACTTTTCATTCAGACTGTAGCACTTTAATGTCATAAAAATGATTATGTGTGCTACATCTTTGGACATTCATTGTTTCAAAACAAGGTATAGGTCAATTGGAACAGAATAGGCTTTGTCAGAAGTTAGGTCCTCTAATCACATAGAGTTCTTGGGACCACATGTCCACACTGATGATTCACTTTTGCTAGGCTGCACACACTGCTGGTGTAGGTATAGCAGCTGTGGACCAAAGCCCCTGATTCTACTTTTAGTCTTACAATGACTATCTCTAGAGAAACACTTCTATAGAAGGCTTACTTAAAATTTGTTCTAGCAATACTGGAGATAACCTTAGTTCCAACTGCTTTTTATTTAGTTCAAATCAGAAAAATTAAACTCCTAAATTATATTATATTTATGTTACCTAGGAGACATGGATGGCTTTTCATCCTTTGATAGCAGCTGCGCATCTGATTGTATGTGTACACATAAAAATAAGCATGTGGGAAGCCAACAATAACAAAAAGGAGAGTTTCTTGCAAAACACAACTTTTGAAATTTGAACACCCACAATAACAGCCTCAAAGTCTTACCAGCATCCTTAGTTGGTATGTAGTGGCAGAATTTAATTTTATTTGAATTTAAAATCTGTAATAAAAAAAGCTTCACAGACTTTTTTTTTTTTTTTTTTTGTACAAGGAAGAGCAAGTGAAAGCAAATGCAAGTAGGAAGTGGATGATAAACCCTTCATTTCAGACTGGGAAGAATGCCAGTCAGGTAGGTAGACTTTAGTCAACAACAACAAAAAGATTGTAGTAAACAAGCTGTGGAATTCAACAGATGGTACGAATGGATTGTATGGTCTTGCAATAAATGATTTTTTCTTTCTTGAATTAATTTTAATGCCTTTATTTCTACAGAGGAAAACAGATACTAATACAAAATATCCAGTACTTGGAATATTAACTTTGGATATAGAAGATTCAAATTCATGTGCTTTATCAAATCAAAGGCCTTAAAAACTCCCTTCTGATTTTTGCTATGCTCCCGCAGACTACTGCTGAATCTTCAATGCTGCCCAACTAGTTGATCAGGTTTTGTTTAGAATTCCTCCTGGAACCCTAGAATGCAAATTTCCACGCTTCCATTTTTAGAATCATAGAATCATAGAACAGCTATGGTTGGAAAGGACCTTAAGATCATCTAGTTCCAACCCCCCCGCCATGGGCAGGGACACCTCCCACTAAACCATGCCACCCAAGGCTCTGTCCAGCCCGGCCTTGAACACCTCCAGGGATGGAGCATTCACAACTTCCCTGGGAAACCCATTCCAGTGCCTCACCACCCTTACGGTAAAGAATTTCTTCCCCATATCCAATCTAAACTTCCCCTATTTTGTTGAAATTAAAACATTGTGTCCCAAAACTGTAATTATACTTTGGTGAAGAAATGTTTAATTTAAAATTTTTGATCAATACAGATTCTATATTTATCTCACTACATTTAATATACTTATATCTTGCTTGTGTTATTTTTTTAAGTCATGCAAAAAAGAATTAACCATTACAAACAGTACAGGAAAATGAATAGTAAGAAGGGTCATGACTGTAGAGACATCTGTGGAAATATCATGTTGCATTTCTTTTTCCCCTCTAATAATGTTTCTAACAGCCAGTGCTGTTGCAAAGTAATATTTTTGATGTCAAACTGTCTCTCATACTCCTTCATTCATTATTGCCACTCAGTGTCATCACTTTTTTCCTTGAGTAGCACTAACCTTGCCTTTGTCTATAAAAGTACAGAATATTTAGCTTGCATATAACAATGACTAGTTTCAGTGCACCCTTAAAGTTTAGATCAATATCTAGCACATATTTCCTATTCCTTTGCTTTCATTTTTAAGATATTTGTGTACATGTTTCTCTGGCATTTTACTTTCAGTGCAACAGCACCCTCCACTATAGTCTATAGTCCTCTTTCTTGTCAATATCACTACAACTTTTTTCTGAAAAACACTTTTAAAAGAAATTTTGGCAAATCTAGCTTTCCAACTCTAGAATGACTGATCACTTAAAGAATGAAACTGCATCAGTGCTGTTTTCTCCACATTTTTTTCAGGCTTCTGAACCTCTTTCTAACCTCTCAAGAAAGAGTTCATTTCTTTCCAGAATTGCCATCCATTTCTCTGATCTCATAGAATAAACCTTGATCCATAACTTCTTACCTTGTTTATGCTGTCTTGGCATATTGCTCATTGAGTAATAAAAATCACAGCTGGCTATCACCTTTTCATTTCTACTGCCCCATTTCTCTGAAATTCTTCCTTTCCTTCCACAAGATGTCAAATAACCTTTTACTTCTCAAAACTTGCCTTCAATTTCACCACCTCTGAGACTATTTTGCTTTACCTGTAGAAATAATGATACATAAAAGTTGACTTTTTTTTTTTTTTTTTTAATAATCAAACAAAACTAGCTAAAACTGTGCCATCTATCATGGCAGTAAATATTATGCAACTTTCTCAAATACCTATATCTGCATACACCTTGAATGGAAATTAGATCTCCCCCAATTTATTCAGTTTTCTGTGACACATTCTTTTCTGTCACAATAAATTTGTGCATTTCTTAGAGGTGATCCTTCAAGATACCTGGATCTATTTCCCTCAGTTTCAACTATTCAGTTGTCAGCGTGAATATTTTTTATCAGGTGTATACATTTCACTTCAGAAAAGCACATCAAAGCTTGTGGAATTTATTTTTGGATCATAAGATTTGTCTTTTGCCATGGTGAAAAGAAGAGGCTGCGTCTGTTTCGTAGTTTGTAGTGTGGAAGACTCAAAGTTGGACTAGTGACGAACAATTAATAATGTAGTTGTAGCATTTAAATTTTCCCCTTCATCTATTAAAAAAACATTCCATATAACCTCCAGTGCATTTGGCTCCTTGTAAGAAATGTGCTATGAGTTATTTGCTCTATTTCAGTTGCATATGCTGTTTTATTATATCATCTGAGAGCATCTTAGTATCTGAGAAGATTTTTTCAATCATATTTCCAAAATTATTTTCTCGATGTTCAAGTTACATACCAGAGAAAAGCATATCCCACTTCATGAAAGATAGGAGGGATATTCGATCTCCATGTAGTCCAAGTCTAACATATCAAATGTCTTTTCAGCAGGATTTGGGTATCTAATATATGTTTTTCCTGTGGTCTATAGTGTTACCTACTTTTTTTCTTTTTTTCTCTATAGCTTCTTTGGTAATGCATATAAGGAGTTTAGTATTTGAGAGTTTTAAGCATATTTTCCCCTATATCAATGTCCGTATTATTTTTTCTTTTAATAAATTCATTTCCGTGTGTCCTGGGTTCAGCAGTAGCAGCCATTTTTCTCCTTCTTGGTAGCTGGTGCAGTGCTGTGGTTTTGACTTTCAGCCTGGGAACAGAGCTGATAACACTGATGGCTTTAGTTGTTGTTCAGTAATGTTTACTCTGATCAAGGACTTTCTGAGACTCATGCTCTGCCAGGAAGGAGAGGAAGCCGGGAGGATGCAGAGACAGGGCACCTGATTCAAAGTAGCCAAAGAAGTACTCCATACCACAGCACATCATGCTCAGTATATAAACTGGGGGCAGTTACTTGGAAGGGTTAGATCACTGCTTGGTTCTGCTGGGTATCAGTCAGTGGGTGGTGAGTGGTTGTATTCTCTTCCCTTCCCTTCTTATTTCCCTTCTCATTATTATTATTGGTGGTAGCAGTAGTGGTTTGTGTTATACCTCAGTTACTGGACTGTTCTTATCTCAAGCCGTGGGAGTTACATTCTTTCGGTTCTCCTCCACATCCCTCTGGGAGCAGGGTGGGAAGGAAGTGGGGCAGTGAGTGAACAGCTGTGTGGCTTTCTGGGTTGCCACCTGGGCTTAAACCACGACACCGTGTGATTTTTTTTTTCCTAGACTTCAGTATTTTTTAATTTTCATTCTCTTCTTTCTCCTGCATAGGAATATTTACTACTTTCATGCAACATTTTCTTAGTGCTAAAAGGAACGTACTTACAGGAAAGCTTACGTATAATTTCCGTAATTTTCTATCTAAGGAAGACATTGGTTGGAAAGAATTAAAATAAGGTTTCTCAGTGACTGACCATGTATACACTGTAAGGTGGATGTAGAGCCTGGGGAGTGCGCTCTACAACTGTGATGTTTTTATAGTCCACACTCTGGAACCTACTAGAGCGAACAGAAGCCTTTCCCTTTCTTAGGATCTTTTCAAAGGAAAGAAGGGTGTATCAGTGAGGATGATCTCATTAGGTCTGACATGTCCCAACATGAAACATGGCTAGGTTACACATGTGAATCTGAGATCAAAACAGAAGGTCCAGATGTAGAGTGCTCTGCCTTGCACAAAGGACTTTTTGAAGCTGGAAAAGAACAGTATCTTCTGATGCTCGCTCAAATCACAGCTTCTTACATTCAGTTCTCTTTGCCAGGCTTCTCCAGTGGAAGCTGTTCCTCTGTTATGCTTAACGGAGGTATGTAGATGAGTTTTCTACTAGGTATATTGTTATCTTGTTTGTTAACTCTTTAAACAGCCCCTGTAAAGAGGCTATTTAATACATTCAAGACATAATTCAGCTTTTCATGGTATCACTCTAATGACCCATCCAGCTTTCTAATATAAAACTAACTCTGGCTTGCAACAGTTCTTTGATGGATGAGTGGAAATTTGTGAGCTTGCAACTAAACAAAAGTAGTACCTCAAAGTTAGTACTAATGGTGCCCCACCCTGTGACATTTAGCGGTTAGTATTGACAAACATATTATTATTCTACATGTCCTGTCACATAACAGTATTGCACCAAAATGTATGAGAGGTTTCTTCTTAACTGACTAGTTTTAGATATTTACTGTGTAGAACTGATTTGTGAAGTCTGTGGTCCTTTTTGTTTCTCTAATATTGCTGTGGGTAGGCAGTGAAGTACCACACAGCTGATTGCTCACTCCCCCAAAGCGGGATATGTGAGAGAATGAGAAGTAACCAGTACAAACATTCGATAAAAAAAGTTTCACAATTGAAAGCAGATATTTAACTCTTCCTAACTCTCCCTTTCATCCTGAAGTATTAGTGATTCCCATTCGTGATTAAGCAAAACAATGTTTTAGTTAAATGAATACTTACTTGTTTTCATCAAAACATATTCCAGTAAATAAAACATATAACCAAAAACCAATACCCTCCGTAGACAAGATGAATTTTCATACATTCTTAGAAAAATCAGTAATGAACTTTCCTTTTTTTTTTTTTTTTTATTTTTTTATTTGGATTTTCAAAACAATTAAATTTAAATATTTGAAAGCTAGTTCTAGTGGTCAGGTTAGAACTTTGAGTATGCGGAGTAACAAGGAGAGGAATGTGGGTTCTTATAGAACCATAGAACAATAGAATCATAGAACAGTTAGGGTTGGAAAGGACCTTAAGATCATCTAGTTCCAACCACCCCGCCATGGGCAGGGACACCTCCCACTAAACCATGCCACCCAAGGCTCTGTCCAGCCCGGCCTTGAACACCTCCAGGGATGGAGCATTCACAACTTCCCTGGGAAACCCATTCCAGTGCCTCACCACCCTTACGGTAAAGAATTTCTTCCCCATATCCAATCTTAACTTCCCCTGTTTAAGTTTAAACCCATTAACCCTTGTCCTTTCACTACAGTCCCTAACGAAGAGTCCCTCCCCAGCATCCCTGTAGGCACCCTTCCGATACTGGAAGGCTGCTATAAGATCTCCACACAGCCTTCTCTTCTCCAGGTTGAAGAATCCCAACTTTCTCATCCTATCTTCCTACGGGAGGTGCTCCAGTCCCCTGATCATCCTCGTGGCCCTCCTCTGCACTTGTTCCAACATTTCCATGTCCTTTTTATGTTGAGGACACCAGAACTGCACAATACTCCAAATGAGGTCTCACGAGAGCAGAGTAGAGGGGCAGGATCACCTCCCTTGAACTGCTGGTCACACTCCTTTTGATGCAGCCCAGGATACAGTTGGCTTTCTGGGCTGCAAGTGCACACTGCAGGTTCACGTTTACTTTTCCATCAAACAGCACCCCCAAGTCCTTCTCTGCAGGGCTGCTCTCAATCTCTTCTCTGCCCAACCTGTAGCTGTGCCTAGGATTGCTCTGACCCAGGTGTAGGACCTTG
>JANRGW010042293.1:691-12832 GCA_024733675.1 Psilopsiagon aymara
ATGCGCATCGCCCCACCCCGGCGGTTCCTCGGGTTTCCCGCCGAAAGAGGTAGGGGAGCGCGGGCGAAATGGCGGCGGGGGGGGGTGGCACCGCCGTCTGCGGCGCCCTCGCTGACCGCGCGGCTGTGGAGCAGCGTCATGCGAGAGAACACGGGGTGTTTCCCACTAAAGGCGCCTGTGGGGTGGGAGCCGTGGCGTGGCTGGGTAGGGAGATCGTCTCTTTGCACCTCAGTATCTGGCTGCCATCGGTGTTAAATGAACAGTCACAGGTTGATGTGATGGAGAGTTCGGTAAAGCAAAGTGTCTCCGCCTCTGTTGGTGTGAGGAGTATTCCTCCAACAGCAGAGTAGAGAGAAAAGACCTCGGGGTTAATGCAGTTGTGTGTTAGTCACTAGTGTACTTCGACTTTATTATGTGTAATGACTGGAGGTGAAGGAGAACTCCAGGGGGTGGACGCCGCTGCTCCTATCCTGGCAATTTCACACCAAGGATTGCCTGATGCTCCTACAGGTTTTGGCCAACGGATGAAATTTGATCACTGACACATTTATGCTGCTTTTTGAAGAAGAAAGGATGAAATGCTGATGCTTGTATGCTCAGTGCTCTGTTCAGGACTGCAGAAGAGAGGTGGGGGCTCAGTGCTCTGTGCAGTTAGTGTTTACCGTTCAATGTTATTCTGCTCTAAGTACGCTGGCAGCATGCTGAGTCTGCTACCTTGTGTGGTACGTGCACAGATCGGCTTCCACGAGTTATCAAAGGAGTGTGAAAAACCAAGCCAAGAAAGCACATTGGAGACTGGAGTTGTGGTGGGAATGTGTGACGCAAAGCAGAAAGAATTTATTCTGTAGGGCCATTCTGAGAAACAATGGAACCACCAAGGAGTGGAGTTTGGTGATGGGGAGAAACGCTTCCTGCCAGGATTGCCCTTCCAGAGCTTTTCAAATTGGAAACGAGTGGTTTTGAACAGCATCCAAATAACATTATAAATGCTCCCATGAGGGCCTTTGCGGAAAAATTCCCTTGGTTTTTTTGAGGAATAGATGCACTTCTTTTGTCCAGACTCATACGAGATTGTCATCCAGAAATGATGTATGACTTTGGGTAGTGGGGCAAGGGCCCCAATCTGATCAAAATCCTTTAAGGAGCTGCACTGAATATTTCTCCTAAATCTGGGGTGTCCCATGACAGTGTTGCATTGGATTGGAAAGATTGGCACGCTGCTTGGAAATGCTAAATCACCACAATTAAGAAGGAGGGAGGTAAAGTATGCTTTCAAGAACTCGTAGTGCTTTCAAATGAAAATGGTTTAGCGACAGTTAATGTGATTTTAGTCTTCAATATCTACAATCTATAACTTAAACTGCCTTTGTATACCTATTGTATATTGAGTTTGCACATTGATAAGGGGTTGAACAAGGCGGAAGTGAGTTTGCAAGGCAGATTAAGCTAAATGAGCTGGGAATATTTGAGTAGCTATTGAACCAAACCAAGACTTTCGTGTTTCTTTAAAAAGCAGATACATTTTGCTTTAACATCATTCCTGTTTTATTCCCATTATAGTGCATCAAAGCAAATACTTGTAACAGGCTTTACTAGTGTGGTGTTCAGGGTAATGCATTGTCTTGGTGTTGGTTTAGAAGTAAACCTGAGCATCTTGTACTTTTCAGCCTACACTTACCGATTTAGCATTTGATCATTGAAGACGTGCAGTGTTCTCTGGGTTTACTGTTGGACAGCAGTGCGCTGTTTTGTGGTCTTTCATTGTGTAGTTAGCAGCAGTTACCGAGCAACTGCCAAACAGAGGTGTTTCAAGCTCTTATATGGCTTTCTGCAGTACCAATGCTTAAAGCAGCCTTCTCCTGAATTTTACCAGTGTCTTGGCTTCTGTTCTGTTGATCTTATGATGTGTAACTCCATTGAATTTAATTTGTTCTGCAAATTGGAAGAGTGTTTGATTCCCTTTGCTCTTGTAGTGCCTCATTTTTGATTAACTGCACTCTGGTGTACTTCAGTTTAAGAGCAGTCATTCCTATTATTACTTTTATGACTCTTAAATACTTCATAGCCTTTAAAATATTACTGTTTCTATTTCTGTTACAGATCAGCTAAACCAATGTCTAATTGTTCTTTGCTGGCTAGATACAGAGGAACGGTTTTAGTAGAAGATGAAACTTTATTAGACAAAGAAACTAAAGCTAAATGTGTTAATTGAGCATGTAAAAAGTCAAGAACATTTCTGTCACCTTCTGTCTGCTCCCAAGGATCATTCTGATAAATCACAGTGTTCCAGTTAACGTCCAGGTTTGGCTGTCTGGGAGGCAGGCTTCTGTCACTCGGAGTGCAGAAGTGTACTTGGGGAAAATACAGTCTTACAATTATGGGAATTATGGGAATTGGTGTGTGTGTGAAAGGAGAGGAGAGGTCACAGTTATTTTCTGTTCTATTTTCTCACGTAATGAAGATCACACCTTTTGGAAACAGCACTTTAGGTGTGTAAAGATGTCACAAAGAAGGTGATCTGGCTTTAAACCCTCTTGCTTCTTCTGACAAGTGTTACTCCACCATAAGTCATAGTCTGTAGAAGACAAATATGCATAACTTATTTTCAATTTAGACTTTAGGAAGTCTATTTTTAGCTAAGTGGTTGGAAGTTTCTGTAGTTTCTGTTTAAATCCATCTTATTCTACAAACAAGTACATTTACAGCACCTGCCTATAAATATGTGTCTAACATTCACACCAGGAAAAGTACTTTTACAGAACCAGCTATGGAGACTGAAAATCTAAATATAAATGTCACCATCAACTACATTTTTTCACTCTGTTTTTTAAGGGGCATCATAGATGATGCTTCCTGTAAAAGAAATCATTGTCCCAAATAGCAGTCAGTTCTTTTGTCTGGTTTTGTGCTTCCTTAATGTTAGAAAAGTAGTTGGAGATACTCAAAATGATCTTAGGATACTGTATGTCCAAAACATGGGGCTTTAGTGCACTTAGCTGTAGTAGCTCTTGTGGCAGTCTTTACCCAGGCGGGTGCTTCTGAGAAGCCAAATGAGCTTAACTGTAGAGAAAAGCTCTGTCATTACCGAACAGTCTAGAACTAACCAAAGAACTTTGAAGAATTGTAGGTGGAATGAATGTATTGTACATTTTCGGATTTGACTCAGCTTTTACTTTCTTTTCAGCAGGAATGCTGTAGATAAAGGTAAGGGTGGAAACGCTGCTGTAGTAATTTAGAGGAATTTATGAGGAGTCTTCCTGCTCCACGCTCAAGCAGCTGCAGCCCTTCATGCTAGAATTGGCCCCAGGGTGGTGATTAATAAAAAGATTTATTGAGCACCTTCCATTAAATATATGAGCGGTGTTGACAGAGGAGTCAGTTAAGGCAGTTGGTTTTAATAAGGAACAGGAATAATAAAGGTACTGCTCGTATTTTCCACTAACTGTGGTTAGTCTGAAATACTCCATCTGAATTCTGTATCTGCAGATTTAAGCACCTGTAAGGAATTCTGCAAGTAATGTGGTAGTTCTGGGGCCAGGATTTGTTTAAGGTATTGAGCTTACACTAAAAAACCAATCAGCACAGAACACTTTCCTTCGACATTTTTTTAACATGCCATTGTGTTCTACCACTTACCTCCACCATTTCACTCCCTTTAATTTCTTGCTCATGATGGAATTTGTCTGATTTGCACACGAGCTTCCCATTTACCATGGTCACAGTGCACTGTTGAAGCAGATTTAAAAATTGTGAAACCTTTAGAGTTTGGAGCTTGATTAGAATAAGCAGGTGACTATAGGAAATAAATGATGTCAGTGTTTCATAATCACATCTGCGAAGTTCACCTGCAGACCACAGCATTTGAACAGGAGTTTTAGAAGAAACACTTCTGTTGAAATGATAGAACTGTGCACTAACAGAAATGGTACAAGCAAGTTTCACTCAGACACAGAACTGAAGTACAAGGATGAACGAACTGATGCAGCCATTCCTGAAATGCAGTACCTTTAGCTTCCTGCCATCCATGGTAGTAATATCAGCCTCTTTTCCAAGTGTAAATGAGTTAGTTACAGATTGCTTGGGTGTCTTTGACGTCACAACAAAATCCTCTCCTTTTTGTTGTATTTCAACAACAGGCTTAATGTCTCTGGCGAGTTTGATAAGGTCATCTGGCAGTGCTGTAAGAAAGGCAAAAAAGGACTTTTTCTGTTGTGAAGAAGTGTGTTGATGTGAAAGAGCAAATTCATTTTTCCAGAGAGAAAAGAAATAGAAAGTGATGTCCGTGTTAAAAGGCGAATCCTGGTTTGAGTTCCTCACTTCTTTGTGGGCACATTGTTCCATTCCATCCAGCCTGTGTAGATTTTGGCACTGTATTTGCTACTCTTGTGTCAGAATGTGCATTGTTTTGTTCAGCAGTGGTTTGCCATGTGATGGTGTTTCTCCATGACAAAATCCACGTGTGTATGATTTTGTTTCCCTCACCTCTTCCCAGAAGGATTGGAGGTGCTCATGTGGCTAGTCAGAGCTGCAGCTGTGCATGTAGCCTCAGACTGCTGTATTGGAGTGTCTCTGGCACGTTGTGAGAGTATCACCCTTAGCAACAGAGGGACTGGTTCAGGTGTTGTACCCTGGGAGTAGGGTTGTCAACTGTAACTGCATCTGACTCTACCGGGTAGCTCTTACATACTCTTAAAACCCCTTAAACTCTCAATACTCTTAAAAACAAATAAAATGTGAATGTTTTGTCAAGACTGTTAGGAGGAGAAGTGCATTTTTATTAACGTAGGCACTGTAAATCATAACCACAAAGTCTGTTCCTTACAGATCACTCAGCACCAGTCACATACATTAATCACTCATGCATCTGCATGTCATTGACAGTTTGTTTCTAGTTAAATGGATTTCTAAAGTTATGTGTTAAACAAAACAAGCTGAGTTTTGTTATGCATCTTCTTTCATGAGAGACTCATGTAATGTTGAGAAAGGGATTGGGGGTTTTCTGTAACCTTTCTATGCTGATTTGCATGAGATACGGTTTCTTTTCATTTACAAATTAGGCTCGACAGCCTCACCTGGCAAGGAGCAGTTTGTCATCCAAACAAAAGAAAGAAAACATAGAAATACAGTGATGGCAGATGCTGTGCAAAGTGTGTGTTGCAGTCTGCAGAAGGGATTTCAGAAGTAACCAGACACTTACCGAGAGCTTTCAGAAACTCTTCGTAGTTTTCTTGAGCATAGACCTGCCAGGTTCCATTGAATGCCATTGTGGATGTGTAACACAGCTTGGGGTAGTGGTGCTGGCAGGAAAGTGAGGGCTCTCCCTGGTCATTCAGATGCTATTTATGGAAAGGGATCACAAGCCCAAATTGTGAGATGACTGGTGAATTATTAACCATGGAGGAACAATTATTAATCATTTATTTGTTCCTAATGATCATAACCTCTCGTTCATGACCAGCTGGCTTGGGATGGTTTGTTTATTGTGGGTTACTGAACCCGGGTATTCATAATTGTTGTAAAGTGCTGCATAGATTAATTTGTTTTCCTTCTGTTCACAACTGCAATGGCTAATACATTTTCTGTGGTGTGGATAGAATTCCTCAGATAAAATGGCATCATTTGCAATGGATACAAGGTGATGACTGTCTTACACCAGGAACTTCCTAATTATCACAATGTTCTCTACTATGGGCACTTGAACTTTAAATGCTGGGAGTAAAATCCACAGCTATTCCTGCCAGAATTGTGGGCCTGCAATTCCATGAGAATCAGGAAAATGGTGTTGGAGTGGGACAGTCAGTTACGAGTTTAGCCAGCAGGTGTCAGTGATGCACATCTAAATCTGATTTAATTCCGTTTATTGTTTTAATAATCACTGCATGCATAGAGGATTAAAGGTAAAATAAAACATGGACCATTGCTTGAAGGCTGATCTGAGAGAAGTAAATAGGAGGTATTATTTTTCTTCTCACCGATCGCACCAAGAATTCCTCACTCATTCTAGCAGTTGAGTGATATTCCTCGCTGTCGGGGCAAGCGTGACTGTTGATTTTGGAAGACATTCATTAGATTTTGTGCCTTGCAGTTCTATTGCTTAATTCAAATAGAGTCTGTATCCCAGGGGTAGGTGACCTTTTGAAGTTAACTTTTATTACTCCATACCAGTCAGCAATTCTTCTATTGAAATAGAAAACCAATGCTGAACTTACAAATTCACAACTTCCCTTCACACACAAAGAGCCAATTCCATAATTACACTTCCATATGGTAATCCCCGAGTAGCAAGAATGAAGTGGTGATAATGGACAAAGCTGTGTTTTTTTGGGGGAAGGGAAGGTGTTGAACACACATGGGTTTTAGAAGTGCATGTTTATGTTGGACTTACTCTAGGACACAGTTCACTTGGTTTACCACAGAGTGATGTTACTGACAGAAGGGCCTGCTTTTCTTACTCTTAAGGTAAATCTGTGCAATTCACTAAGCTCTCACTTTTTAGTATTATTACATTTAATAATTAAATGGTATTCATTTAATTTAATCTAAAGTAATGTCTGAAATGTAACTTCCTTTGTTCAAATGATGGTAGCCCTGAAGAGGACTGCTGGGCTCATTTACACTGATACTGGGACAGCAGCCGCCCTCAAGTAACCAGGAAAAATACTGCTGTTGTGAGGACAGTTTATACTAGTTTGTGGAGCAAGGTAAGGTGCTGTTTGGCTGAATCAATCTGCTTGTCCTGATGGCTGTATCAGGAATACAATCACTTTCTTATCACTCACTGACAGGGTTCTACTGGTGGGGCTGGGAGTGTAGCTGTGGCTTCAGAGCAGTCGAGAGGCCACACTTTATTCCACATCCAGAATCATCTAATGTAGGAGTGTATATATGGAAGCTGAATGTATTCCTCTATAAAGAAACAAGTGTGTCTCTGCCTTGTGTTCTTCCTGTGGGGCTTAAGTTTGTAAAGGGGAATGCTTTAAGGCCTGGATTCAGCAGTGCACTTGAGAAAACTTCTTTCTTCCCATACACGCACGGGCCACTGGTTTCAGGGTGGATGTACTGGACAACAGTGCTGAGGTGTCACCAAGGGTATAGGTTTAATAACACACACAAGCATTTGTCAGCTACAGGGTAATCGGTAACACACACTGGTTCAACACAGAAAGCCTCCACTGAACACCTGGTTCTCACACGTGAACTCTGGTACTGCCCAAACAGGTTTGCTAGGGAAGAGTTTCTCTGTAACGTGAGCATCCATGTGTACACAGATACGTGTGTGCACACTCACACAAACACAGAATTGTTCTCTAACATCTAGCAAAATACTACAGTATTACTAAAATAAATGAGCTTGAATTTTGGGGCAGAGATACTGAAAGGAATCTGAAGGATTTAAATTTAAATGAATTTAAATTCCTTTTAAATTCGTAATTGACTAATTCATTTAGGCTTTTTCGTGACAACCCCACCTGTGATTTCCTTTTCTTCCATCCCTATTGGTATTTCTCCATGCTTATAGACGCTGATAGTAACCTGCCCTGTTTCGGAACCGTACTTATTCTTGACATAGATGCTGTATTTTCCTGTGTCTTCATTGCAGACTTTCTCGATGGTAATTGTGACAACTGTCCCCTTCACGTCCATTTTGTAGCGATCTTTGAAGACAATCACCTTCTCGTTTTTGAACCAAGTGATTTCTGGGTAAGGATCTCCAGATACACAGCAAGTTAAACACAGGGTCTGTTGTAAAAACAGATAGCAGAGACAGATTATGAAGATAGAAATAAGCAAGGAAATTGAGTTAATGAGAAATTAAGAAAAGTAGTGGTCAAGTCTCTTGGATTTTTAGTAGGTGCGATTCCAGGACTGTCCACTCCATTTCCTGATATCCTCCAGTATAATCAGGATTAACCTGATTGAATTCCCTGGGCATGACTCGTATTTGTGCTACTGTCCTTATATAGTTTTCTTACGCTGCGCAGTGACACTGTGCTGTGCAGTGACACTTAGGCACATGGGGAATTTGCAGTTACTTGACAGGGTTTTTATTCTGCCTGTGTAGCAGTAAAGGGGAACGCAGCTCAAAACTGTCAGCAGCAAGTTGCTATGTGATGGATGGGAAAATCAGGTTCAGCATTTAAAAGGCCTTGGTCTGATTCTGTAGAATGGGAAGACAACAGAAAAGATCTGGCAGTGAAACAGACCTAGTAAGTAGTGACACCCAGAATCTGTGAGAAAGAGGTTCTGTGCCACAGAGAGCACCTGTACGTGCAGAAGCATGTTTGGAAGTACCATTGGCAACACAGGGGCTGACCCAAGTGTTGTGGAGGTGCCACTCCCCACTGCCAGCAGCTGCTGGGAGCCCAAGGGAGGGGAAAACAAGTAGTTCTCTCCCTGTCAGTTATTCGTCTGTGCCTGTGCAGGGGCCAATTATATGAACAGTTACCCAACATTACCTTGTCCTCCATGATAGTGGCAACGTCTGGCAGACCTTGAACAACTCTGGCACGACCTGGGAATGAACAAATACGACCTTTTAGTTTTACTTGCCAGCGTACCCCTTGGCTTTGCTTTACAGGGGAAAGGAAATTAATTTACTTACGCTTTTCTGCTATTGCAGCTTCCCTGAAAGTGGGAGACAAAATTGTAGGGGTTTCATTTATTAGAGATTGTATTCTCAATACAAAATGTGACACTCAAAATAGATTTATCTGTAGGCCAAATATAAATGTATTTAGGCGAGAACTTACTTCAACCTTTTGTGCTCAGCCAGGGCGTCCTCAAAGGCTGCAAGGAATGAAAGATTTTAGGGAAAGTTGCCATTTGTTTCATTTGACTTAGTGCGTTTAATATAATGCATCAGTGTTGGAATTACAGGTATTTGTGCACACAGATATGTGTAATTATCATATAGACAGTACCTACATCTGCCCTAAGGAAATATGATTATATACTACAGAAGTAAGTGGGATTGGGCACTCCCTTTCCAAAGAGAGGTTCAGAGGAGGAAAAAACTCAACTTTGAGCAGTTTGGAGACACCTTCATAAGCCTGAAGCCACACGCTCTTTTCCAAGATGCCACCTGTGTGCTGTGTGGGCCTGTGGAGGAGCTGGACACATCGAGGAGCAGCTGCTCCCCCACTCATCCTGTACTTGGGAATACCTGATGCTCTGGCAGCAAGGCTCCCAAAAGGCTGTGCTTCCGCTTGTGCCTGCTGCACACTTCTCTGCTCCCCATGCTTGCTCTGACTTCTGTGGACACTTCATCGTCCTTAACCCAGTTTCAAAGTGTGCTGGTGTGGAGCTGTGGCTCCAGCTCACGTATGGAGCCATGGTGTGAAGGGATCTTGGCAGGCAGCTCAGGTGCACCTCATTCCTGTGGCAGTGTTCTCTGCCTCCCCTTACCTTGTCCAGACAAGTCAGTTGACAGTTTGTGAGAGTTGTTCCCATCAAATAACTCCAGGGTGTATTTTCCCTTATCTGCATCCGTAGGGTCCAGTATGTGAAGCCAGACTTGGTTCATTGTGCTCCCAGCTTTCAGCCTGTCACGGCTTTCCAGTTGTTTCTCCCTAGGTAAACAAGTGATAGAATTTCAGTAGCATTGAGCAGAGCTGTATGAATTAGAGCACTAGCTGGGTTTAGAGCTGTTCTGGTTAGAGTGAGAGTGGGAGTCAGGATCTCAGGGTTAATTTCACGGAGAGTTACATACTCAGCCACTCTTTAAAACCTCCTGGGGCACCTAGCTCTGGGTTTAGGCACTTTGCCAAAGCTCTACAAACTCGACAAAAGACCTCTTAGTTCTGATTTTGGAGATTACATAGGATTAAATATCAAGTATTTGTAAACGTTTAGCCATTAAACATTACTAAAAATTGACCTCCTTATATACATGTGTAGGTGGTATCTAATAAAACACCACTTGTTTATGTGGTTAAATTAGGGAGTGTCTGAAAAGAGTTTTATAATGTTTGGGAATATTTGTTATCCAGACTGGTTTGGAGAAGTGCAAAGTAGTAGAAATAAAGAAGTTGAAACAAACCAACTCCTTTTCCTGTCTGTACGGCTGTCAGCGAGCAATATTGCATCAAATGCATCATTATTATTCTAGGGAAGATGGTCACTTCTGCAATGCTAAGATAAAAATAATATGACTGCTTAGTCTGGAATTCTCAGATGTGTTTCAGGATGCAGAGTGAATTGTGATTTTCATCCCTTGCTCAGACAGATCCACCACTGCCTTCAGCTACGGGCTCAGGCCCAACCTGTTTAATTTTGATGATAAACAGTTACAAGCAGCAGCATGGCAGAAGCCACATGAATATATTTGGGAACTTACTTGTGAAACCAGGTTGTTTTCATGTAGTCTGTGTAGTACTTCACATCTGTGTAGATTTTGATGCCTTCTGCAGTAGGCTGAATTTTGAGAGGTGTAGCAGAAAGAGCTAGAAGTGTAATTGCAAGACCGAGGTTGAGGAGGATGCTGAAGAATGCACAATTTTACATGCTAAGCAAACAAAATCCCAAGGAACCTGTTAACATTTCTCTCTGGAGAATGTGAATAGTTGAAAGGATGGTAATCTACCTCTTGGAGACCCTGGGTCTTTTAGCAGCATCTCTTCTAGAGATTTGGGTCTGGAGCACGCATCTTGTGGTTGGAAATAGTACAACGTGGCCAAATTCACATCACAAGTGATGTGACAAGGAGCAGGTGGTAGCCCATAAAGCTCATAGAATTAATTTGTAAGTGCAGAGAGGCTTATGTCCCTGGGTTTATTTACTGACCACCCTCCTTGACAGTTCAGAGGTACTTCTAACACTACAGCCATGGGAAGTGCCTGGTGGTGTACCCGATCCAAGCCCAGGACAGCTCCTGAGCACTTGGCTCTGATTGTGACACCCCATCTTTTCCCTTTCCACTATTACTGTGTCAGATGGTGAGTGACATACCACTGATCCTGCACAGCTCCTTGAGAAGGTCTTCAAATGCTGCAAAGACAAAGATTTAAGTGTCTACAAGTACAGTATTTAGCAGATCACATCTGATCTACCAACTTCATTTAATTATGTTTGGATGTATTATATCTAGTAGCTACTTGTCTTTTTCTGTGGCAAAGCTTACTAAGAATGGAGTTTTGCCACAGTCTCATTTTTAGATGCCTGGCATTTCATACTAAATTTAAATGCTTTTTTCTTCCTTACCACTGAACAGACTGCCTTGCAGAAAGCAGATTTATGCATTGGATTCAAGTGACAGATTCAAGGGTAAGAATCAGGTTAAGATTTAGTCTTAGAAAGCAGAATCTTGTGATGCTGAATTGAAGTGACTGCAACATTACTGACTGGTGCTTGGCAGAATGTGTAACATGTTAATAGCTTGGTGAATGCCGATGTGTGTAAACGGCATTGGGGTGTCACAACTGCATTATGTTTCAGTTTCCAGCGCAGATTCTGCCCACTGAGTGCAGCAGGAATCTGCGGTAACGTGATTGGTTTTCTGCTGGATGTTGTCTCTATTACTATTCTGCTGCCAGAATTCAGACCAGAAGTTCTTTCTCTTGTGGGTGATGTTGAGTGGAAGTTTGTGCTGCTGGTGCTCTGGAGGAGTGGAGGAACTTCTCAGGAGGGAAAAGCTCTCTGTGGGATATCAAATGAAGTACATTATGGGCAGATGCAAAAGCCCTCTGAGGTCACATACAAAGGAAACTGTTGTTCTGTTCACTGAGCTCTGTGTAACTGCCAGAATAAGAGGCTGGTTTACACTGCATTTTATACTTGTGATTTCTAGACTCTTCAGCACACACACACACACGTGGTAAAGTAGATCAGGAAACTCTTCAGATTTCACCAGGTTTTAACCCCTATAACAGCATGTAAGTGCTATGGTAACAGTGTGGTAGAAAGCTATGAAATTTGATTTTGAACCCCAGGCAGGGTGTGAATGTGTATTATTGTCTGGTACAAGCTTCTTTTACCTCCTTTTGTGAGATCAAGTTGGGTGTAGTCCTCTCCTCGGTCATCTGAAACAACTGCTTTGTATTGGCCCTCATCTGCTTTGGTTATCTAGTAAATACATACATACATATGGCATAATTATTGAAACAAAACCCAACCCCTGCCTCCCCCCAAAAAAACCCCCAAACA
>JANRGW010042293.1:12932-24523 GCA_024733675.1 Psilopsiagon aymara
ACAAAACCCACCCCCTGCCTCCCCCCAAAAAAACCCCCAAACACCAAAACCCTCCCCAAACTGCCTCTCCCCCAAAACCCCAAAGCAATCCCACACCCAAAATCCCACCAGAAATTTCACATATCATTGAAATAGGGAAAAGCGGAGAAACTGAGGGGTTTTTTACCTCCCAATGAATTTGGTGGTCTGGTCAGAAATGAGGGCAAAAAAGGGCATTTTGCCCCAGAAGCTCCTTTGAAGGGTTGGAGGGGCTCTGGTTCATTATGAACCAAGATGCTGTCAGTTAAGGGGAGTGTGTCTCAGGTTTTGCCCTCAGTTGCTGTGCAGCATCCCTGGGTGCCTGCGGAGGTGTGAGGTACACCTGGGGCTGGTGATGCTGAACTGCTTCGTGTGGCTTTGCCTGTGCTCCTGACTTCCAGTCCTGCTGGCTCTCAGACTCATGTGAGCAGAGATTCCCCTTCATGTACATTAAGCTACCTGTTGCCTATAGGTGATGTGGCTGTTTGAAATCAAGATGAAAAATCAAACCCAAACAAGATTCACATTGAGCCACGAGGAGACTGCGCTATAACTGACTGTGCTGTGCAGCTCCTTTCCTCAGCCGTGTCTTCTCTGGAGCAGAATTAAGATTAGAACCTGTTAAAACCATCTTGTTTCCAATTCAGAGACTATAATTTAAAATGGTTTATTCCTCTGTGCTTTTCTCAGCATTTGCTCAGTTTCTTTCACGCGGCACTACCCAAACAAAACATGGAATACGTATTTTTCTCATTTTCATGTGATCACCAAAGCCTTTGAGTTGTTTTGTGGTTTTTACCTTTTTAATGCAAAGTGTGCCTATCCCAGTCTGTGGATCAAATGTGCCACCTGCCCGTGCTTTCTTATTGAAGAACCACTGGAAGCTGGTGTCCTTGCTCAGGTTTGCTGCCTGTATGAAGTCAACATTTACAAGTCAGTGTCCCAAACACATTTTATTTCTGACTGCCTGGATCCCCTGATGTGAAACATCACTTGTGTTGGAGGGCTGCACCAGAATCTTAGAAGCTTCCTTCTCTGTTAACATTTCTGTCCCAAGATTTTCTCTCTCTTAACTTCCATTTGTTTGCAGATTTGCATTTGGATGGGCACTGTTCATACCCTTCCCTTAAAATTCACATCTAAAATTTAACGATAAAGCAGTTCAGCGTCTGCAGTACCTTGCACGTCAGGAGTACTTCACAGCTCTCGGTTACCTTCCATTTCAAGTTCTCAATGAAATGTGGGCCTGTAAAAGAAAGCCGATGTCTTTCCAGCGGATTTCCGCCGCTCCCCAGGGTTACCTGCGGAGATGCTCCCATCTAGCGGTGGGTCCCCCCGGTGCCGTGTATCGGGTATGCTTCACACAGCGGAGTGTTGGATGCAGTGGCCACTGCAGTTAGAGCATGGAAGTGTTGCTGGGGTTTAATGTCCGCGGGTAACTCATCTTTGAGGAATCCTGTCTCACAGTGTAGTTAACGATGCTGCCTAAGCAGTCCTTTTGGCTGGGCATCGAGTCAGTATGGGAGTTGACAGGCATTTCCCAGGGGAATCCCAATAGAATAGAAAAGCCACTTACACTAAACATCTCTGGAGACAGGCAACTGGACCTATAGTCTGGTATCACAGTTGTCATTAAGTGACTGTTTTTATTCCCGCTGGAAGGGAATCACCTTTCCAATTGCGGGATTTTTTCTCTGAAGTAGTTTTATAAACATCCTTATTCATGGATATAGGATGGGGGATAAAATGGAAGTGGAATGCATTCTAAAGAACCCTGTTTTCTACAAGGCAAATGAGTGGATCTGAATCCCGTGGTACATATTCACAGTGGACAGTTTATAGAGTTCAGAAACAGATCAGCCTTCCAGTAGTGCTGGGAAAGCTCTGTACTGAGGATTGTGGCTCACATGGTTTATATGCATCATTTTGGTTTTTAAGATCTGGGCAGACTATCTTAAAATGAGCAATCTTATCCTAATGTGTTAATGAGCTTAAATAATACACTTAAAAAGGTGACAAAGTATTTAGAGCATTCAGTGGAGCTGTTCAGCTTCCGCCAACCTGCAGCTCATCTTACCCTGCTTCTTCTTCCATTGTCTTCGTTTTGCATCAGCCTCCTCCGCAACTTTATCAAAACCTGTGAGAACAGCAGTGGTCAGAGTTAACAACTCCCGCTCTTTCTCAGTGTAACACTTCAGAAACTTATGAAAAGTATTATCCTGAGAGCTGTGGAGTGCGTGAGCTGCCCCTGATCCCCACTGAGAACCCCTGCATTTAGCAAGTGAAGCAGGAGTTTTGGCCGTACAGAAAGGTAGGCTAGAAACCCTGAAATTAAAATGTTTGAAAAGTAAGAAACACAAAAGGCACAGAGGGCACAGAATTTACCTCTGCTTTAGACAATCTCTCCTTCCTTCATTGTCAGGAAAGGAAAATGGGCACTTTTAGAGCACAATTCATCAACCTTATTTTATATCCTGAACTTAGCATGTGCCTTATCACTCTAAAACTGCCGCTTGCTCTCCACCAGCTGTAAAGGGAGTCAAGGAGATTTGACATTTTATAGACACTTTCCATTCAGAAAGTTTGGAAGCTTTAGAAGGTCACTTTAAAGCAAAGTGTTGGAAAGAACCCCCCCTACACACTTTATGGGAAGTATTTGAATGAGACTCTTGTTACTTTCTATTTTTAATGAATTTTAGAAGGGCTCTCTGTACCAGCACATACAAGGACCCTGTCTGCTTTGTGTTCAGCTTGCTTTGGTGCTTGGACTCCTTGAGTACAGTGGACACTGATTTCTTCATTGCATTCAGTTTAATGCAATTTACCAGCTTTTAAATAGACTGAATATTCAACCTGTGTCCTGTGATAAGTGAGTACAGGTAATAACATGTTACAGAGTTTACTGCCAAGGTACAGTTTGCCCTAGCACGATAATATGTAAAACATTTGGAAAAATAACTGAGCATTCTGCTGGGTGTTTTCTTTAACAGACCAATTTTATCATCAAGGACCCTATTTATAAGAGCAAAAGCTTCAATTTATGTTAAAGAGAAATTCAGATAATTTCTTACATGATTCCTGGACGTCAAATGCGTGCTAAAATAAACACTTGTTCTCCCTGTGTGTGCCATTATAACAGTGAGAAATACTTCAGGGCCTTAAGTGCCTAGAAAAGTTTCCACTGAGCATGGCAGGCTATATTTGATCCTGAATTTCCACTTACATTCATCCACAAGAACGAGGGTGAATTGATTTTTAGCTTTTCCATCTTGCAGCTGGGCTGTGTACAGCCCTTTATCGTCATCACAGAAGTTCTGGATTATCAGTTCCACGAGACCTTTCCCTTTGACGAAGTTGATTTTGTGTGTCTGTGTAAAACAAAGGAAATAGGAGAAACTGAAAAGTGTTTCCACAGCAGAACTGTTCTGAGGTCAGATCCTGGCATAGCGTCTTCTTCAGCAATCAGACATTACAGTCTCATTACGTATCATTATGTATACATATGCTCATCTTAGAGAAGTGGTGAAGCCAATGCCCTCTGATGTTCTCTATTCTGAGGTTCATCTCCTGTTTGGTCATGTATGGGAGTAGAGTGCAGTTGCTTACAGCTGAAGTTTTCTCTGGGAGAAAGTTTCTGTTAAAACCTCATTGCATAGTATGTGGATGCTACAGACTTCCCAACTTAACAGAATCTGTATGATTTTTAGTATAATGGAAGTGTTGCACTTAGTTACATGTCTGTGGCATTTAACTGCATATTTGGGCAATGATAAGTAATATTGCCACCCTCTTGACATGGTGCAAGCACTGTTGAGCCCTTTATACATACACCCTGAAACCTGCCAGATGCTTGAGCACAAATACCAAGGCTTTGCCCTACCATAAAGGCTCACTGCCTTGTTTTCTCTGAGCAAATATTATCATTACAAAGAGCTCAACAAATACCTTGTAATTGTGCATAGCTATGTCAGTCCTCCAGTATAGAAAAGACAGTTCTTAGGATAGATAAAGCCTTCAATACACTTGCTCCTCATTGCTTTAAAACCCCAAAGTGGCACAAACAGCTCTGAAATCCCCTGGCCTTGTCCCATCCCTCTGTGGCATCTGCTCTGTTTGTTGTCTTGGCAATGCTCCACTGTGTTTAACCACAGGCGAATGATTTATAGTGCTCTTCATTCTCAACTGTTCTCCCCTCTGGTTCTGTCATTCCAAATGTTTTTTAGATGTTACAATATTAACTTGATATGGGAAAACAAGGGAGAGGCTGGGACAATTTTTAAAATGTGTTGGAAGGTTGGGGTGCACTGTGACACGAGGAGTGTTATTTCCAGGGCCTCAGACTGATAAATAAATCACTTTTGTCTGCTCTTGGAACTCAGGAGATTTATCTGCGTTCAGTTCAAGCAGACAGGGTGGAAGTTGCAGCTTTGCTTGGTAAAGCAGATAAAAAATACTCTGCTTCATTGTGAGAGATGGTGTTTCTTTAGCACCCACTGAAATGCGATGAGTTTGTTCATCCAAGACAAGGCTCTGAGCAGCACAGGTGCATTTGTGGTGTCAGATGAATTACACATGGCTGAGGTTTGTGGTCAAAAATTCCCTTGGAAAAGGGCAGGATTGCCAGAGGCAGCCTCTAGGGAGGGGGTGGGTACCAGGGAAGCAGGGTACAGATGGGATGCTCTCCGAGTGTTACCACCAAAGGTTTTGCTGGCCTTAGCATTGAAGAATACTGCACTTACAGCGTCACTGCTGCAGCCTTGCTTGATGCTAGGACTAGGCAGCTAGAATCACACACTTGGCTTTCTGTTTATGCACAGTGGCAAACCAAGCTCTACCAAAACCACCCATCAAAGTATCTGATGGGAATTTGGGGAACTGGGAATGTACCCATTTTCTCTACCTCCCTGTTCAGCATGGGGGAAGTCAGTCAGAATCACGGACGGTTGGAACATACCGGAGTACTTGTGAGCTCCTTGTCATTGAAGATTAAATGCAGCTCTGCATTGGGCGACAGCTTTTCAACCTCCAGCCACAGCCGCACTTCTCCTTTCTCCAGAACATCAATGTTCCATCCAGAGATCAGCTTGATCACTGGAAAACAGAGAGAACCATGGAAGGGAATTGACAGGCAAAGCGCAGGATTTGGCTGAGCCAGGGTCATGCCAGGGGTTCCTGTCAGTCTGTCCATATGGGAGTGGCTTCTTCCTAGTTCAACTTACGTGGGTTCCTGATTTCATGGCTGCGTTTCAATAACTTGTCCAGATCTGAAATGCAGAGAGCAACAAGATTAGTACAGCCAGGCCAAGCCAAATGCACTGTACTGATTTAATGTAATTTGCCCATTAGCTTTATTTATCTCAAGAGGAAGGTAAGTACAAAACAGTCAGTAGCGGGGAAGACTAGAAAAGGTTCTGAAAGATTCAGAGTTATGTCTAAATAAGAGGTTGGTTGGATCAGTTCAGAAAGCACAGAAGTTTTAAATCACTGTGATAGTGTATCTGTGTGTGAAATCTGAACTGTGATGGAAAAACAGCCTTCCAGCAGCATGGAATCTTTGTCAGGGGACTGTAAAAGAAACTGCCCTTGAGCCTTCAAGGAATGGGGAACATCTTTCTAATGATGCCGGTATAACTAAGTGATGTCAGTCACTTACTATTCCTCTACAAGAAACTTTCCTCTTGACATCTAATATTAGAAAATTATGTCTCATCAGATCTTTGCTCTTTTCATTTGTTAGTTTTTACCTTCTTTTGTTAAAGTGCGGCTGGCCGAGATATCATCATCCACATCCGTGACCTCCACGGAATATGTGCCCAGATCCTTTTCTGATGGCTCTTTCAGTATAAGCTTTGATCTTAGGAATAAAAATACATCAGTAAAAATTACAGTTTCCTCAGAAATCATTCTGGAACAGAATGCAACACATTTGGTACACCTGGAACACTGAATGTAGTGCTTGTTGTCATTTGTATATGACACTGAGGAGCAAGGCAAACACATCAGCAATGTGATGGCTGATGCTTCCCTTCTGTGACCTGGAGATTGCACTGAATGCCCCATTTCATGGACACCAGAGTTGAAATCAGGGTCAGAGATATGCAGTTCAATGATGTTTGTGTATTTTGGCTGAATGCTGGGAGGAGAGAGAAACATTTGGCTTCTCCTTTTTCTCAGTGTTAGTATGTTCTTTGCAGTTAGTTTTCTTAGGGTATGTTATGTACTCACTTATTGCCTTTCTCTTCCATCTGAACCCTGTCAGCATCTGGTGGTCCTTCATAGTCCTTTGTCCAGATAAATTCAGAGGAGTCATTCTTTTCAGGAGCTTCAAAAGCCATATAAATGAAACCCTCTTCATCGACCCCAAGTTCAATTTCATTTGTGCCTGTATAAGCAAAAAACCCACAAGATATTTCTTACCAAAGCAGATCAGGGCTTAGCTTCTGGTCACCTAGCTAGAGTGTACGGTTAGAGTGAATTAATATGGGCAGTTTGATCTGTTAATCTTCGCTTTGTCTGAGGTTCATTCTTGCTATGAAATGTGAAGCTGATGTTTCATAAACCAGGTTTTTACTGGAATCATCATGGTATTTACAAACTCGCACAATCTCACCACTCTTAGTTTTATACCAGGTTTGGTTTTAGCCACCACAGGATCTGAGGGGAGTGAAGGGGGTCCAATTCCAGCTTTGTTCTGTGCTCTTACTCGGAAAATGTAGCATTTCCCTGTCTCCAGATCTGAAACCTGCGGGAAACAGTTATGGCTATTACAAGACTAAACAAGAAGTGACACGTAGGAACTAAGCAAATGTATATACCTTCATACGGGTGGTGGCTGTGGGCTGCTTATTCAGTTGTTTCCAATCCTCTGACCCTGCTTCACACATGTCCACATAGTAGCCCGTGACTGGAGAGGCTCCTGTGTACAGTGGAGCTTCCCAGCGGAGCTGCAAGGATGAATCTCTTACTTCAAAGCACTGCACATCATAAGGGGGCCCTGTTCAAAGAAAGGCAGGCTGTCAATGGTGACATTAAAAATGCAACCGTCTGCATTTTTTTGAGTTCAGAAAGCAGAGGTTCATGATAACATGAGAGTAGTGCTTTCACAGGAGATACTTTCTGTGCAGAAATAATACCCTGCTTCTGAATCAGAACTTCCCTGTGTGTGCTTTCTGTGCTGGGCACACTCTTGTACAGACCTACAGTTTTCAGAAGTCCCTTGGATTCAGGGGAGGGTGAGGACATAACTGGTACATCCCATGATGTTTTTATGTCTGTTTTTACCTGGTTCTCGCATTGTCCATTCCTCACATTTGAATGAGTCACTAGGTTCAGATACTTCCCCTACACCAGCCATGTTCACAGCAGAGGCACGGAATTGGTACAGGTGACCTTCCTCAAGGTTGCTCACCTTTGGGTTCAGAAGTACAAACACATCATTAGCACAGCCCTGCATGGTTGTCATCTCATGAGGGGAGGAGGAGAGCTCTAGACTAGGGGAACTAGAGGAAAACTCCCTCAACCCTTGTTACAGCTGCATTTCCCACTGTGCTTAAAGGCCGCTACTATACTTTAGTGAATACCGTGTAAACTCGTTGAGGAATGGGCTGAATGTTGACTTCATGCCAGTCCAGTTCAGCTGTATCGTGCTGATCTAGGAAATAACCCAGGATCTTTGCTCCTCCCTTGTGCTTTGGGGGCTTCCAGGCGATGGTCATGTTGGTCTTCCCACAGTGCAAGAGAACAAACCCGCGCGGTGCTGATGGACAAGCTGCACAGCAAAGGGAGAGAGATGACAGGCTGTTCAGTGCAGGTTTGGGATCTAGGGATTGGGAAAAGAGGTGTAGATGTGCGATGAACTGTGTTGAGGACATCTCTGCTCATTCCAGATGTGATTCTGTTTGTGTTAAGGCCCCCTAAAACCACTTTTGCAGTGTAAAAGTATCTGAAAATGACCAGATTCTTATTTGGAAGCCACAGTAAGTCATGGTTGTGTCTCAGGATGTTCCTTGCATGTTGCTTCATGGTTTGTCTGCCAGGAAACAGGAAGCAGAGGGTTGATGAAGTGGAGAAGATGAAGGGTTAGATACTGGCTCATGTGGTTGGCAGGGTTTGGTAACTGCCATGGAGGAATTCACCATGCTGATTCCAGATACCAGCACTGCTGAGCACTTACTGTCGTCACTTGTACCAGCGCCAAAGCCTGAGAATGTAACGCACTGCTGAGCCAAATAGTGATGAACTGCCCACCCTTGGTGAGTGCAAGCCATGGCAGAAGCTGCAGGTTGCAAGAAATTCAGTTCCCTGATGCTTCATTTACCTGCTCAACATTACCATTCTGTGTAATAATAGCTCTGCGTGTAGATCCGTGTTTGAGGGATTGGATTTCAGTGTGTAGGCACACGTGGATGTTGGTACTTACTGACAGCAGGCCGTACAACGATGGGATCTGTTTCTGGTGAGCTTTCACTGAGTCCTGCCTCACTGACAGACTTCACACAGAAGACATACTCTTTTCCAGGCTGCAGCCCAGGAACAGTAAATCTGGGAGAGGAAATTAATCTGTTAGTATTCGACTGTTCAGGGCACAGGTAAACAGTCTTTTGGGCAAGCAGCAAGGCATTTCACTGAGGCATTGTTGCTGACAAAATCATTACTTGCCTTTCCACGTTGAAGTGCTCTGTGTCATGTAGGATGGCATCAATAAATCAGGCTGAGAGGTGTCTCTCTGCCTGGGTTAGCTGATGTTGTCAGTAGAATAAATAGGTATTTTTAATGGACTTTTTCTGCCTGCTGTGTCTGCCCCTCAGCTAGAGACGTATTCTCCATCCTAAGTGTGAGTGATAGCAACTCACTCTATGGGAAAGCAAGCAGAAAACTGAGATGTGGCTCTGCAGGTGCCACAAGGGCCGTCCACCCTCTGCAGAGCCCGGGCCTCTGAAGATGGACACAGACTTTGCTGTCAGTCTGGCTCTGGATGTGGAAGTGAGACACTGAGCATGAGTTCACGCTAACAGAGGCCGTGGTGGCTGTGGGCGTGCAAACCTCTGTGTGTGCAGAGAAAGTTCTTTTTTTAGCTGATATATGACTCCAGCCATAAAGAGAAGAAGCCAGGCTGGCACCCTGTCTGCTCCCAATGGGGTATAATAGCTGAACTCACTCATTGCATGTCACGGGCTTATTATTGACAGTTTGCCATTCTTCTGTCCCCGTCTCCCGACAGTATATATAGTAGCCAAGGGGCTCCAGACCATCCTTTAGCTTATCCCACTGCAGAACAACGGATGTCTTGGTGTCTCTGAAAGCTAAAACCTGGGAAGGTGGAGGCAGAGGAGCTGAAAGAAAAAAAAGGCACAGAGAAAGATGGGGGGAGGGGTTAAAATTTCTAAATTAAACCAAAAAGCCATCAGTGCAGTTGGCCTGTTTCGTTTATTGACCTTTTCCAGAGCACCATTTTCACATCGGAGCAAATACCACAGGCATCATTGCAGTCTATAGCCTATATTTTTGTTTTGCTGTATCTCACATTCCCCTCCTGTACCGCCCACTGCTTCCTGCAGTTACGCCTGCTCAGCCTGCCCTGAGGTGGAGGAGAAACAACACTCATGTAGTAACTCTGGTTAACTCTGCTACAAAACAGGAGCAGGCCAAGCTGCCTCCACAGCCGCATCATTCCCTCCCTCCCCCGTCTGTTGCATCTTACACAGAGCTGGAAGCAGACACGGGTTAAACACAGGCTTCCACTGCTGCTGATTTTGTTAAATGTGAGTTCCCATCATTGCTTGCTTAGATTTACACTGCACTGACCAACTGCAAAGCAATTAAACAAGGATTTAAGGCTCTGAGAGATTTCCTGGTATCAAAGCCACTGCTGTGTAATCATATACCATGAGGTTTCATGGAAGGGGGGGTGTGGGAGCCCACATGTCGCTTTCAGAGTACTTTTCTGTCTCAGCAGTGTAGAGCACACTGATGGCACAATTACCCAGTTTGGCTCCAGCGGTGACAGGCTCGCTGGGCAGGGATGGCTCACTGAGTCCGTACTTGTTCACGGATCGCACACGGAAGCAGTATGATTTTCCTTTAACAAGATCAAAGAGTGCAAATCTTGGGGCATTAGCTGGCATGTCCAGATTAACCATTTGCCAGGAGTTGCTGCCTACAAGCGACTGTAAAGAGAAAGGGGATGATTTACAGCTCCAGCTTAAGACCCTCCTGACAAAGCTGATCTGTACAGGAAGGTAGTGTAAGAAAACTACTGAATGATGTATTTGTTGTTGATAGACCCAAACTTTCCTTCCTTGGCACAGAGGTCCTCTCCGCAACAAAAATGTTACAGTAAGTGGGAAATGAGTATGTGTGAAAAGAGATGGGTAGGAGATGCAAACTAATAGGCAAAATGATGAGTGGAGAACAGGAGAATGAGCCAGTTTGCTATTCTGCACAGCTCTTCCACACTTAGGAGCCATATGGGCAACATAGGAAGACTTAACATCAGTCCTCCTGTTAAAACTCTACCACTATCCTATGGTGTAAAACTTTATTCTTTGTTAATCATTACTACCTGAATTGGGGTTGGGAGTGTGGATCATGGCTCAGGTGCGCTGTAGAGCTGGAGAGGGGCTGAGCAAGCCACTCATGAGGCTTTAGTTCTCTAGTTACAACCCAGGGAACAGCCTCGCCTGTGCTACAGACCTCAGAAAGAAAGTGATTCTGTCCTGCAGGTTCCCCTCCTGAGTGATGTTCTTTTCTTACCTTTTCCACGTAATATTGCAGTGGCTCTTTGCCTCTTGGATCTGGTTCGTCCCAGGCCAAAGCCACATAATCTTCTCTGACCTCAGTTGTGTGAACATTGGTGGGTGGCAAGGGAACTTTAATATGCCCTGTGGGAGGGCAAAATAGGCTTTACTTTAGTTAGAGCCTTGTAGGAACAAAGAGTTCTTTTACAGTGGGTTGTGTTTTCCCACTATAAAGTAAGATTCTTCAAGATAAAGGAGGAGTCTTCAACCCTTTGGGGACACAGAGGCAAACCAGTATTATAAAAGGCTGCGCTGCTTAGGACAGGTTCTGATCCTTGCACCCCTTACAATGACGTTTCATGTATAAATTCTCTGAAGTGTGTTTTCTCCAGGATCAGGTTATTACAGACCTCATGACTGTAGAACAATCATTCCTCTCTCAGAGAATGTCTCAGGAGGGATTTGAGCTTACCTTCCATGTCATCCTTCAGGATTTCTATTGTCCGGCCTTCGTCATATTGAATAACTGTAACATCAAACACGTCAATGTTAGCCCCCAGAGGAGATGCTTGCGATTTGTCAGGAGAGGCAGAGCCCAGGACTGTCACTTCACTACATGTAGAATCATAGAATCACAGAATAGTCAGGGTTGAAAAGGACCTTAAGCTCATCCAGTTCCAACCCCCTGCCATGGGCAGGGATACCTCCCACTAAACCATGGCACCCTAAACTCTGTCCAACCCGGCCTTGAACACTGCCGGGCATGGAGCATTCACAACTTCCCTGGGCAACCCATTCCAGTGCCTCACCACCCTCACAGTAAAGAATTTCTTCCTC
>JANRGW010042295.1:18125-31470 GCA_024733675.1 Psilopsiagon aymara
CATTCACAACTTCCCAGGGCAACCCATTCCAGTGCCTCACCACCCTTACAGTAAAGAACTTCTTCCTTATATCCAATTTAAACTTCTGTTCCAAGTTTGAATCCGTTACCCCTTGTCCTATCACTGCAGTCCCCAATAAAGAGTCCCTACCTCCCCAGCATTCCTACAGGCCCCCTTCAGATAATGGAAGGCTGCTATAAAGATGATCATCCCTTAGCACGGCCAAGCTATCCTTAAAGTTCCAATTACAATTTCCATGCAAAGTTATTTCCAGTTATCCAAAGCAATCCAACATCTCTGAAAGATTGAGCAAAACTCTATTTTGCCCATTTAAAAAAATACTGAAGATGTTCCACCTTTCCAAGCAAAACCTAGAAGCAAGTGAAAATCAGAAGCCTACAAACAGTGTTCTGCACAATCACATTTCTGAAAAATAATAATACAGTGCTCTAAAAGTGGATTTTTATTGAGGACCCTTCTACCATGTAGTAGCAACTGAAGCATTTCTGATAGGTGACTTGCAGGCTTCCCCAATATTTATGTTTAGATTTACCATTACAAACCTGGAGGGCAAACCATTTGTGGCATGTCCAAATTCTGTGCTGGGTTCATGGGCTGTGCAGACACAATAGCAGGATCAAGTGTTTGGTTCTCAAACTCCAGCATAGAGTCCTATGGAAAAACATCAAAACAAATCTAATCCCATTTACTGTCTATCAGAAACATTAACATTCAGAATACAGAAATGACCAGGTCAAAATAAAGAAAGTTTACTTCACAGCTACACAATTAATAGTTTTATCATGCATTTTAATCAGTTAAGATATTAAACCCTCCAAAAATGTATTTATCACAGTAACAATTCAGTTAATGTAGACATTATCTAAGAAAAAGATCACTAGAGGGAGATTTTAATAGCCAGATTAGGAGGCAAACTGTTCTTTATTCTTTATCCTTTATCCTAAATTAGCACTTAGTAAGAAGAAACAAAAAAGGAACAGAAGTGGATGCCGCATTCGTTACCAAGGTGTCTACTCTTTTTGTGGAGGAAAAGCTTTTTCTGATACAACCATTATCTTCCCATGCTTTTTCTAGTTGTTCTAAGTTTAGAGTTTAGAAGGGAGCCTTCAAGAAGCAACTCTTCAAGAAGCAATTCTCTTCAAGAGAACTGTCTTTACATGCAGAAGTTTTTCATAACACAACATTTACAACTACATTACAGAAGCGATATTTCACAGCTGCTCTCACTTCAGCACAATACACTATGGCTCCCAGTGATGCACAATTTTTTGCCTTCTCTGTAGACTTATCACAGATGAGGACCAAACAGCTAAATAACCTCCTAGTTGTACTTTTGACAGCGGGACAGACTTGCAGGCTTTGGATGAGATCTTGCCATACAGCACTAACACAGTCTGCAGGACCACTGTATCTTTCAAATCAACTACAGCAGACTCTTTAAATCATGCCTAACAGCCAGGAAGTGCTATTTTCTTTCTTTGGTTCTAGCTTCACAGGAGGGTGTGTTCATCATACCTGCATGAAGTTATACGGGCCCTGCATCTGCGCCATAAGGTCCTGTACTCGCTGTCTTCTAACAAGAGGATCTGCTTGAGCCACAGTAGTGAGCGTGTGAGGTTCAGGAACTGGAGGAGATGTAGCTTGTGTCTGTTGCTGCAGCGAATTTACAACCTAACAGGAAACAAGCAACCAACTGCAATTTCAGCTTAAGAGAACCTTGCATAGAAGTGACTCAGTAGGTCTTGAAATTTATGGCTGTTGCCTATTCGTTATGGATGTAATTACTATAGTGTTCTTGAAGAAAAACACTACGTCCTCCTACAGTCATGCCAATACTGGTGGCCAGCTACTGGTCTGAGCACCTAATAAGATTAGAAAGTCCAGACTGTGCTCTGTTTTCTTTCCATCTACTCTATTCCCCATTAGAACAGTGCTAACAAAAAACTGTTCAATATTATGGGTATTTCTTTTAGAGCAGGATTTCAGACAGCAATAATCACCATTTGGACATTTAAAGTCTGTGAAGATTATGTTTCAGATATATGCACAGATGGAGAACAATTATCGTCTCCTACATCTTTGGTAAATGTAAGTGCAGTCACAATTTTTGGATCTTTTAAAGACTTCAAACTTTAAGTTTTTATAGTCACCTCTAGGCCACATTCTCAAATGTCATCCTAGCTAGCTGATTTATGTTCTCAGAGAACAGCAGGCAGCATTGCATGACAGAAAGATTGCAAGACAGCACCGTGGGGGAACACCAGAAGCCCAGAAGCAGAAGCAAAACTCATAGTGAGCAGGAAAGCTCAGATTTACTGGCTGTATTCCAATACGGCGCACAAACAACAAAGAGCAACATGCTTTCAAATACCACCTTATCAAAGACAGCAGAGCAACCAGGAAAGCTGAACATGAGCATCTAAAAACATCCATCACCAAACAGCTTGAGAACAGATAGTTACAAGGACGGTTGAGCTGCACAAAGTTGCGCTTTAATGTTCTAATCAGTTTTGCTCTCTAGGCAACTCCTGTTACATGAAGAACAGTTTTCAGTTTGCATTCATGTCAACAACTGCCCTTTAAAAAGATAATTGTCAGTAAGTTGTCTATCACTTTTGTACTCCCATGAGCTTTTAATTATTAATCATCTTCCAGATAAACAGGCAAGCCTTAAACTTAACAGTGGCACAAGATATAAATGAGCATAAATGCACCTGAAAGTTCAAAATACTTCTGTAAAAGGTCTGGTTTCTAATTAGAACTGCAGAAGCCAGATTTCTGTACAGCAATCATGACAAGTGACAAATAATCCTATAAGCACAGGCCTGATCTTTAAACTTGAACTCCTGCCATTCACCTTCCTTACTCCGTGCCTACTCCTTGTTCAGAGGTACACTGTTTTGTATGTGACATCCTGCACCTACCTCCACCTCACAAGCTCCAACGACTCTTTCCTTGACCAAATACCTACTCATCTGTAAATAGAATAAAAAATAAAAAACTAAACTAAACCACAACCACAACGTACATTCCTCTTCAAGATCCTCTTCAGATCCACATCTCCACTATCAGTCATGCAAAGAGAAGCAGTTTGACAATTCCCATGGGTGTATATCCTAAGACTGTCCATGCTGGAAAAGAAGCACAACTGCCCTGCTGTATTGCAGTCCCCAAACTCCAAATGATGGACTGCTTCCAAATTAAGAAGTAAGCCCTGTAAGTGCATTTTTCTTCCCCTGACAATGTTTCTTAGAGCCCCCATCTATGACCTCTTGCACATTACAAAGTCCAATAATGAAAGCAAAGCAACAAAGCAACCCAAGTGACGGAGTAAAACTTGAAGAGTCAAATCAGCAGCTACTCATCTCCAACATCATTATTGCCAAAACCATTCTCTAAGCACCATCACTCAACTTATGAAGTCCAAGTCATTCATAATAATTCAGTACCTGGAATAATCAAGAATACAGAACAGGGACAAAAAAAAAAAAATCTATCAAACATTTTCCTTTTTCACAAATAGCACTGCACCAACTTCACAGGGTGCCTGATGTATTACATTTCCTTTTGCAAACTTCTTTTTTTAATGGCAAAAGGAACTGTTTAGGGCCTATTCCTTTAGTCTTGTTATCACTACCAGGTACTTTGACCTATTACAATCATCGTAGGATGAAACTACTACAAAAAATTCCAGTTTTACGTATTAATAGCCAGTGGACAGACTGTAGTTTTAATGCTATCAGCTTTCTAACAGTCTGATATGTGAAAATGGTGCAAAGACAACTCAAATATAAGGATCCTGATTCAAAATGCAAATTATTACCCAACCATACATCTCCATTCACCTCAGAGCCACAGCAGCCAAGTAGAACTTTTAAGAGAGCTGAACCTCTGCAGAACATACTTGACTCATCAAATTGCATGCTCACCTCCTGGCACCTTGCCCCTTGACCTTCTCAAGGCAGAGCTGCCCAGATGCAATCAGAGGAGAATAACAGGCATAAAGAAGACCAGGGGGCAAAGAAAAAGGAGAAGTAAAACCAGAAGTTTAATGAGACCACAAACCAACCAGAATGAATTGTTATTCTGGCAGTCACAGAACAGCTTCCAATTCTACACAAAACACACACACGTCCACCCAACCAAGGTTCTATAATCTAAGAGAGAACTTAGTATTCAGGCAGATTCAGGTACTTTTTACAAAAGCAGAGTTAAAACACAATAGAAATCAATCAAACAAAAAAGCCAACACCAAAAATCCCAACAAACAAAGCCCCGCTGTTACCAATAAAGGGCATCTTCACCAAAACTAAACTGTGATATAATACAACTGCAGATACGCTCAGAAAAATTCACAAGCAAATTCCCTCATGTAAAACTTCAGGAAGGCCCACACAAAAATGTCACTATGAGACACCATCACTTCTTAAATGAATCACAACTACTCATGGGTTACTGAAAGGTAAGTCTGTGATAGCCTTCTCCTTCACAAATAGTTATGGAAGTCTTCTGCTTAAATGTTCTCTCTTAGCTTCCAAAATTAACAGTTCTTATTAAACCAACATCACAGCTACCTCAAGCTGACAAAGGCTCTATACAATGTGTATCATCATCTTCCCTAAGGACAATTCAGCTGCATTCCCATAGAGATGTGATTTTGGTGCCAGTAAGAACAGCAAGAGTCATTTCAAAGACACTCTCAATTTCCCCTTTTTGCGTTAAATCTGAGAAAATAGTGTTCTTAATTATGAAGCAGCAGTCTTTTAACTCCAAATTGTTCATTTGTACATAGTCCAAGAGATTCATACAGAAAGGACAACTGAAGTGTATATTCTTTTGTATTATATTGCTCTATGAAAACAAAGACAATATAATCTAGATTTAGCTGACCAGTAAAGACGTGTGGAAAACTGCAAGTTTCTGAAATCAATCTGAAGCAAAGCTAAACCCTGAATTCTTTTACCACACCAACACAGTTAACAACTATTATTATTCCCACGAGAAAGGGTCTCAGTTTTCAGCTGTGCAACACACAGCCTTGCAGTTTGAGAGCAGAGGGAAGCACAACAGGCTTTGAGCGTAAGGATGTGTTCTATACTCTAATCTCTTCATCCATGCTACTCATACGAACTACAGAGAGACGAACCTCTAAGCTACTCTGGGCACTTGGTAAGAAAAACACAAATGCAATTCAGGTATAACTCAAGGCAGACTGAAGCCAATCTTCAGATTTTAAAGAGATTTCTTAAATCACATTCAATAGCAGAGATATTTTAGGGGTTTTAAAGTAAGTAAATGGAATACTATGACAAGATACTATCAAAATCAATCATCCGCATACACAGTGAAGTTATACAGCTAGCTCTAGAAGCCTCACACCCATGCTAAGTGTAATTAAATCTCTTAATGGTCTTCTATACCATAAGAGTTTCAGGCAGTCTGACTGTAAAATCAGACAGATGGATAATCAGATCAAAATGACTGCTCTCTTTTCCACCACCTGAAGATATGACAAACATTTACTCCACACACAAATGAGACCAAAGACACAAAGGAAGAGTTCAAAAAATTGACCATCTGTTATTTACTGCTGCAGAGGCTAAACTGAATCAAAACTCCAGCCTCCAGCACCTAAAAGATGTTGCTCATACCTGCTCCTACCAGACACATACAACCCAAGTTCCAACATACCAAACATTTGAATGACTCCATGTGACTTCTCCTTTCCAGCACATGAAGAACACGAATTTAAGTAGAGTTAAGATGATGGACTTGTACATGTAGTTAAGTCTACAGTCTAAATTACTAAACTGGGAATGGATCCCAATAGCAACATACCACAAACATCACAAGCGAACGTCACCCAACTGCAAACGAGTAGCAAGTTAGATCCTGAAAGCAGGGATGTACATACAAGCATACTTTAACATCAAATTATCTGCATATGCAATCCAGAGCAGGTATTAGTTGAGATACTAATTTTCAGTTCCCTCTCCATGGAACTGCTCAATGAAACACACAGCTATGCCATGCTGTCAGCAGCTTTGTAGATAAACTGAAGTTCCACATTTGCAGCGAAGTCTTAAAAACACAAACCTTCAGTCTTTTTTAAGCCTAAGACTTTCAAGTTCCATTCTGCAAGCAAGCTGCTACTGAACAAAAGCAAGCTCTCTGCAAACTTAGCCAGACTGTGTAGCTTTTGAGGTACTCCTGAGCTAAATATGCAATTGAAGAGTGAGCAGTTGAGTCGAAGCCTACTTAAATGTATGTATTTTTACATATACTGGGGAAGAAAGGGTGCAGTACTAAAACCTATCATGAATTGTGAGTCAGTGGAAACAGGGATTGCAATTTTACCTGCAGTACACAAGATCTTACCTCAACCGTTTCAACTGTCCACTCATCTACCTGTTCCTTCTCACTACTGCTGAACTGAGCCTCTGCCATGAATTGTCTGTTTACATACTAAAATAAAAATAAGAAAGGGTATGAAAGTAAAAGTAAGTGGCATTAAAGCTATACAAAAGGACAGTCTTTCCAGTGAGTAATACCTCAGTTGATTCCACTTCAGTTGGTTCAGTAAATTCTTCCGCTGGATCAGGTTCTGCAAGAAAAATGTACCATTTAGGTGAAAACCACCCACGCTGCAGACGCAGAAGATGCAAGGATGATAAAAAGATCTTTCTCATTAGAAGTGGAATTCTGAAGAAGTCTGATGCTTTTTTGTAGTAATCATTTCTCAAGAAACACAGTCTTTAAAGGAGCGCTCTGGACTATCAGAACACAGGAAGCGCAGTTAGGCGGAAGAATGAACCCACACACATCTACTCCTGAGTGACAGTAATAGCTACTGTTAGAAGCTCACTATACATTAAGGAAGAAGTCCTTTTATCACACATCTTCGAGGGGATGGGATTTTGATTATAGATCTGAAATTAGAGCCTCAATATTGAGTCAATACTTGACTTGTAGTTAAGTATCTGCTGGGTTAGGAAACAAACCTAATGCTATGAAGTAGATAATGCCTTTCATCTCAGAATGAAGAAAACAAAAATGCAAAGACATGAACAGAGAATCACCAAGAGCAAAGATTCTCCGCCATCTTAATTAAAAAGGGGAAAAAATCCCTTTAAATTCTTGCTTTGAAGAGTTACGTTCAGCTATCCTGAATTTCAGTTCTCTCCACAACATATGCAAAAGGGAAAACAGGTCACGAATTTTCTTCTTAAGTTCGGGAGCCATACTCTGGAGTATGTCAGCATCCTGTGTGCTCCAAAACCTCTTCCCTCCTAACGAAGGATTACACTGGTATGAACCACCAAAAATAGAAAAGCCTCAGGCAATCAGAACTTTGATGTATTATGTTTTTAATACCAAGGATGAAAAAAACCTGTTTATAAATAACACTGATATATTCTACAGAGAAACAGAAAAGAGTTGTTGGCAATATCTGCATTTGCAGAAATCTGCTTCTAAGTAATTTCACTGTTAGCCTGAGATCCTATTTCAGCAAATGACGTATTGCACAGTCAAATGCTGAAATAAGTCTTCAAAAGCAAGTACTAAGTGATTGTTCCCTCAGCCAGCTGACGCTCTGCAGTTAGAACACTCAGCCCTTCCTTGCACATGACGGAAGACATTTACGATGTGATCGTTAGGAAGGATTAGCCCCTCCAAAGTAGCAGCTGGCAGGAGTAGCCTTACAGAACCCTTCTGGAACACAGCCCTGCTTTTCTCTCCTCATGGCTCAGAGCAGGGCTGACTGTCCCTACAGATTTTGCCTGACCAGATATGCCTGATCATCAAAAAATGACATTTCTATCCAAAACACAAAGAATTCAGAAACAGGTGAATTTTGTACTTAAAACTGCATTAGTAATTTAATCATTCTGGAGAATCCAAACAGACAAGACAGTACAACACAAATATAGTAGTCACAAGGCATCTTCAAATCCTACCAGCTTCTGCTACGGTGTCTTCTACTGCAGGTGCAGGTGTCGCCTCTTCTTCCTCACACAATCCATTCTGATGGTTATGGGTGCTGTCGAAGTAACTAGTTTGAAGAATACGTTCAACAATCTCCTTCAGAGCTTTATCTAGGAAAACAGAAATTAAATGTTAACAGTAAGTTAATACTCATCATCTTTTCCTTCCTTCCCAAAGATCCCACATAAATTACCAACAGATTTACTGTAAGCCAATCCCTTACAAAACAACTGCCAGTCAGTACAGATGAATAATTTTACACAGGTACCACCTTCATGAAGGTTCCTGCCCTGAGGTGAAGTGGCTCAGAGCAGCCTTTGTAAGCAAAACACGCACAAGCTTGCACTCAGTGCCTCAGATGAATGCTGCGGTGTCTTACCCAAAACAGATCAGCTACATTGGCAAGGCAGCATTACCGACTGCCCAGGCCAACAAAAACCAAAACAGACTCAAAATGGAAAATTCACAAAGCATGTCTGGCAAGCGATAATCACTGTATGACTCAAGACATACACAAAGAGTGCAGAAATACATTAACATTCATCCCTGTAAGAAGGCGATTATCACTGAAAGCTCATCCTGAGATCCAGACACAATACCCAGCCCAGCTTCATCCAGTAAGACAATGACTCAGTCTCCAACGGGCATCCACCAGCTCCCTCCTGAAAAACAGCTCTGTACCTTCTGCTTCAGCCACCTCATGAAATAAACATGTGGTGCACACCTTTGGGCTCTCAAAGATCTAACACCACAAACACTTCAGGCTTGAGTTAGTAGAAAAATACTAACCTTGGACCTCTTGAAAAGATTTCATTTCAACAATACAAATAATTCGAGGTTCTGCCACAAACAAGGGAAAATCTTATTAAGGACCCAGTATTGTCCTCTCCTTGTATCACTTCTCAGTAAAGCAGGTTAGAGAACACCTGCAATACTAACATTTAACTTCCTATAAATAGAACATAAAAACCTCTTTCCATGGCTCAATATTACTCTAATGTAATAAGGGTAATTGATTCTTTTAAAAGGGGGGAAAGTTGTTGGCCATTTTACCCACAAAACAGGATTATCTTCCCTACAACTTTCCGACTGATTTCCAATTAAGAGACTTCAAAAATTCCCCATGATAAAAGAAACAGACAACTGCCAAGCGTAGCCATTTTTCTCAGTCTAACGTCAAAAGCTATGTATATATGAGAACTTGCACTTCTGCAAGAAAACAGTAAAGAAATTCCATCTGCATTATCAGACCCTGATTTATAGTTAGTCAAACTATGGCAAAACCAGAATGTTTTTTCCAGGAGAGAAAAGAGAGCAAAACATCACACTAAAAAAGGCCACGTCAGGTTATGTATTTGGTCACATTATTGACAAAGCTCCTTGTTGACACACAAGTTTCCAGAAAACAAAGAATTCCCACTAAGCACCACCAGCAGCAGAATACTGCTGAAATAGCAGGAACAGCTTAAATAGAGTAACACATCAGTAAAACAAAACACACTACGCACTCAGTTCACACTTCAGGAAGTTATTTTGTTACAGTCCATCTAAGGTCTGAGTAAAGCAGTTATTTAAACTGCCAAAGTTCTCTCAGATCAGACACTGTATTTTACTTTCAGGCCGAAATTCAGTGCACTCTCTTCACACAGACTTACAGGTTGTCCCACAAACTGGTTTTTCCTTCCCTTCCAGTAAGTCCCAGAGGTGAACAGATGCTTGCTCATACTGCTCATTCAACCTTAAAAAAATAATCAAAAGTTAATTTCTTACCAAGTCTTTAAATTACCACAGTACAAATACATTGTTATTTGTGACTGACTTTTATAAGGGAAAGTACTTTACACTAAGCCTACCTCATGCTCATGTCTCGCTCAGGATAAACTAGCTTATAAAACTCATCCAGCATGGTCAGTTCCTCCTCTGTCAGCACTGGTACTCCATTTGAACCTTGTTTCAAGTCGTTGCGCACTTCATCATCACCCAACTTGTCCAAAATAAACTGTAGCTCTAGTACAGTCTTTAAACGCTTCTGCTCAGCTTCTTCTCGCATCAGCTGCTCCCTGCGAGCTGTCTTCTTTATTGTTTTCTGGATCTGGTTAAAATGGAAACATTAAATTGCTTCAATTTGGATTCTGAAGTGAACTCAGGGGAAAAAATAGATTTGAAATGTCTTTTCCTGGTAAAGAGGTGGATTTGGTGTTGAACTGCTACTTATCAAATGCTACAGCAGAATAAGCTGCGAAATTTGAGCATTTTTAAGCAGAATCAGAAGCCTGAAAATTAAGACTAAAATAAATGCCACAAACCTTGGATCATATTGGATTCTACTTAAGTCTGTACTTCTCTGAATGACTTATGAGCAGTTCAATCAAGTAACTGCAGTTACCACGTCTAAAGCTTTAGACACCAATGTGTTATCTGAAACAAGCCCTGCTTGCTATTACTGCTTCCTTTATGAATTATTCTGTAAACACTAAGTGACTCTGATCTAGCTCTAAGTGGCAAAAATGTACAAAATTAAGTACCTTTTAAACAAATAATGTGGCTATTTACAACTTCTGCCTTCCGTAACTCAAGGAGGACATACAGCAAGTAGAAAAGGTACAGAGAAGGGCAACAGAACTTACTAAGGGGACAGAACGGGGGACTGATAAGAAGAGTCTAAGTCTTGGGTTCCTCAATTTGGAAGAGTACCAGTGATGCAAGATTTTTCATCAAGCCCATATAAAGGCCAGCAGGTAACATGAACAGAGCTGCTATTCACCATATCCCATGATGGAGGAGGCATTAATTCAAACCACTAGAAGATCAGCTTAAAACAGATCAAGAAAAGTACTCATTTCTTGCACACCATGGGAGGGAACCTGGGAATGCTCTGCCATGAAAGGCTGGGGATACAGCACTGGCAAGTTCAAAGAGGATTTAAACAGATTTTTGGACATGAGGTCCACAGACAGACACTAAAGGGAATGTGAATGTATCTACTCTAACATTCTCAGTTTGAGGATGACGGATGCTGGAAGGGAATGGATGAAGGATCACCATCAGCCTTGTTCTCTGCTTAGCACCTTCTACAACTGTTGTCATAGCACTGGCTAAATGCATTCCTAGTCTAAACCTACAAGATGTTTCTTCCATTCTTATTCTTAATCCAAGCACCCAGAGTCCAAAATTCCACTTGCTCACTTTGTAACTACACAAAACTTTCACCTTTGCGTTCAAAAACTGTAACTCATGACTGTAACTTTCTCCCTCCGAAACATCTGAACTTTCTTTTCCAAATCAAAGATGTATCTCAAAGTCAACTGCATGAAAACTAACTTCAACCAGGAAAAAGTGCCAACAAATGTGAAAGCAGAGTCCCTATTTATTACTCCTGGATTCACTCGCTTCTTCTAGCAGTCAGCTGACCAGGGAAACATGTCAGGATAAACTTGTCAGAAGAAAGCTCTTCACTGCTAACACTTCATAAACACACATGAAACCCTGATGCAAGAAAAGCAAAGCAGCAGCTTGGCTTAGAGGCCTACGCATTTACAACTGTATCAGATGCAGAAAGCAGTTTATAATGTGAGGATGCTGATGCCCTCCAAATTATCACGGTCTGTCCCCAAACTAAATACACTTGTTAGATCAGTCTGCTGCACTAACATCAACTACACAACAAATCCTAACCAGCACTGCCGCTCCTTCTACAACTCATTAACTCCAACTACACTAGTGCATTTAGAATCTTCCTGTCCTGTGGCATTACACTTTCACCTGCTTCAGAATTAGCTCTTTCTTGCAATGATATTGCAGAGGTCTGAAGTGGCTTTCTGTTTGCAGCTCCTGGCGCAAAAACAATAAAGCAAAGCTGTTCATATAACTGCAACTGCCCATCAGAGTTTCAGAACTTACTCCTGATTACACTGTAATCCTCAGTCACTTGCCAAAGAGAGAAGCAGGCTTGTGAAATCGATTAAGGAAAATGTTACTATTGGCAGGAAATGGCTGTCTCTAATGTTGTATGGCCTATTTTGTGATCACCCTGTTTTCAGCAGTTATGTTTTAGGAACAGTCTTGAGTAAACCTCACACAAACTAGTACATAAAGTAAACCAGCCATACAAGAAATCACAAGCATTTCACCTCTGTAAGTAGAGGCAAATACCACACCTAGTGTCAGTGAAATCGTTCAGAGCCTCAGTGTCTAGATAGCTCACAGTGCATCACTTGCTCTTTACTTACATCTTGGCTCAGAGCCATGAAACTTCTCTGCAGTTCTTTAGCAAATTCCAGGTTATTTGTCACTTCCTGGTATTTTGATACCGCATCCTTAAAACAAACAAGAAAACAAGAAAGTAAACCATCACAAATAAAAACCACATACTTCCAACAAAGAAATCACCACATTTTCAGTTCCTCAGTGAGACACAGCATCCCTGAATGAGACTGCACTGATGTTAATTCAAACTTTGATTTTCACTGGACAAAATACTGAGATTTGTGGTTATCTTTAGGGCCTTCAGCTTCTTAGATAAGTAAGCTAAAGCACATGCTTACATATGCTCATGTCCATGACATGCTGTTTGGCTTTACCAAGTTTCTGACAACTAACTGGCAGGCCAGGGGAATGAGGGAGAAGAGTAACCCAGCCGCTCAAGAGAACTGCTCAAGAGATAAAGGTCTGAGAATTACATTGCATTGTTATCTTGAGTCAGAGCCAAAAAATCAAATCATATACAGAACATAATGCTCCCTTCTCTAGAAATCTTTATTATTTGCTATTTTCTTGAATCTAATATTCTGATTTGCACTCAAGCAACCCAAGCTCCTTAACCCACCTTGCAGTATGAGAAATTATGAAGAATCACATTGGTGGTGGTGGTGGGGAGACCCAGCAGAGACATTTACAATCCTGCTGTGACTAGATTAGTAATGGGTACGCTCTTGATAGATCATTATCCAATGACATCTGAGTGAAAGAAAAGGTAAGGTCCTAATTTCTTTGAAAAGCAAGGAGCATGAACTGGTTTTGCCTTTGTTTTAGGGATTTCCATTTGCAATTTTGTTCAACATCTTTGTGGGTGACATGGACAGGGGGACTGAGTGCGCCCTCAGCAAGTTTGCCAATGACACCAAGCTGGGTGGTTCAGTTGATGCGCTGGAGGGAAGGAATACCATCCAGAGGGACCCTGACATGCTCGTGAGGTGGGCTGATGCCAACCGGATGAAGTTTAACCGCGACAAGTGCAAGGTCTTACACCTGGCTTGGAGCAATCCAGGCACAGCTCCAGGTTGGGCAGAGAAGAGATTCAGAGCAGCCCAAGGAGAAGGACTTGGGGGTGTTGGTTGAT